>JAEQBH010007460.1:0-114107 GCA_016808115.1 Tetrastigma voinierianum | reverse complement strand
CCTGGTCTGCATCCATCAGAAAGGTAAAAGAATATGTTTGGTTCTCGGGAAAATGCAAGGGAATGAAGGGAGAAAAAAGTAGAAGAAAATAACCTTTCTCAGAAAGGTAAAAGAATATGTTTAACTCTTCAATATAATAATTAAATAATTTAATAATATATAAGTTTTTACAATTTTATTTATACTTTTTTTTCTTAAACATTTTTAGTGGACGATCAAAGAGGTAATAATCAATTTTCTTTCTATTTCTTTTTTTTTTTTTCTCAGGAACCAAACACAAGCAAAAGAGTTTGTTACAAAAAACGAGGAAAATATGTAACTGAGATTCTGACTATTATCGTTTATTTTGCAGTCTGAAGTCTTTGCTGTTTCATTTGCAATGCTTGGAATCGGTGCAATCGTTCTTACATTGAACGTCCTCCTCCTGGTATGTTAAATTTTTTTTTCCCTAAATTTAGTGTTTTTATCAATATTTTAAAAACAGGATGGGACCTACCTATCTGACCGGCTCGACCGCAACCGACACAAAATCGACCGACCAAATGTTAAACCGCTTTTCAATCTGGCCAGGAATCGATCACCGATGACGAACCGACTGAACGGCAACGATCGAACCGATCACAAATCCATTTATAATTATTTTTAATAATATATTAATTATCTATTTACAATATCATTCAAAATCCACGATTCGACAATCGATTCAACCAATGATCATTTAACTAAGAACTTTTTCGATTCAATCATCATCGATTGGCGCTTTTAAAACATTTGGCTTATTTATTTCACTTTAATTTTTCTTCTATTATCAAATGTATAAATTAAAGAAAAATAAACAAACAATTCATGTCATAATTTTTACATAAAGTTGTAAGAATATCAAGGTTTTATTTAAATGTTTTTTAAAAAAATTCAAAACTGTTTCAAAAAACAAATTTTTAAAATAATTTTTATTCGATAGAATAAAATTTTGTTGTGATTTCTATTTTTAATTAAATATATTTATTTAAGTTTTTTAATACCAAACACTTTTACTCACCATAATATAAGAACCTGTCTCCACATTTAAGCATATTTTAAAAATAAATTTTATTCATAATACTTATTTCTAATTATATTTATATTTATATTATTGTTTTAAAAAATAAATTATGTTGGAAAAAATTTAGAAATTCCCTTAAGAAAAACCATATTGCAATTTTTAAGGGCATATTTATTCATGCATCTCAATGATCATCGGGAAAAGAGGCCCAAGGTCTATCTGAAGGCCAATGAGCTCAAGGTCAAGAACACTTGTTGGTTCATGGGTTGGCCTAAAAATGAAAACTCAGAAGCACAGCCTATTCAAAATCGGTTAGCCCCATTGAATAATAGGGCTACAGTGTTTTTGTAGATACATATGTTTATCCCTAACAAAATCATGACCTTCATATAAAATTTAGAAGTTCCCTTGGGCTGTTTGTGAATTTTGAGGATCAACTAACCTGAAACATAAGTCTCCCTTTCACCATTTTTTAATTGGAGGTGGGATCGGGTTGACCCACTTTGACCAATATCTTTTGAGGGTCGAGTTAAGAATACAATGATCTGAATAGAACCAATGCCTATTAACCCGACCCAAATAAGCTCACAGCCCATTAGGACTTGGGCCAGGCCAACTTGCTAAGTTCTCTTTTTTTTAAATTTTTAATTATTAAAAATACTGCTTTTTTATCATGAAGAATAGAAAATAGTTATTATAGAAAAAGAATAGTTGTTAAATAACTATTTTTAATAGTCAAATAATATTAGTGTGAAAAAATAATTTCAATAAAATAATATATATATATATATATATATATATATATATATATATATATATATATATATATATATATATATATATATATATATATATATATAAACATGATTAAAATAATTTATTTTATATAATATTTTAAGAACATAAGAATAAACTATAAGTATTTCAAAGAAAACTTTATTTTACAAAATATAAAATTTGTAAAATTGTTAATTATTATTATTTTTAATTTTTTAATGTTTGACTCGTTTTGACCCATGGTCAACAAAGACCAACCAAAATCGAGCGCCCAAATAAAATCTGCCATTGTATAACCATTGTTGAATTTGACCATCAACTGCCTATCACACAAAACCAATCCAATTCAAATTTAAAAACCAGCTTACGAATCGAACTTGATGAAAATCGTTTCTAACTGGCGAATCGGTAGCACCCATCGCACAATTTTTTTTTAAAGTTAAAACGACATCGCTTTAACGCTTATAACGGCATCGCCATTTCACAGCTGGTGCCTCAGAGTGCTAAAAGGCCAGAATCCAAAAAAAATTCAATCAAATACTATGCTCGACTAACACGGGGTTAAAAGCTAAGGCAATAAATCCCTACCATCACAAGATTATGATTATTTATTATTTTAGATGTTAACAAAATTAAATATTACTACTAATTAAGTATAAATTTTTATAAATAAGTTTTTCCATTTTTAATATGTTTTATTATTTAAACATTATACATTTTTAAAATAAATTTAAAATACTCTTTACTTAAAAAAATTAATAAATAATATCTTAAATATTATTAATTATATATTTTAAATTTTAAATAAAATATAAATAATATATTTATTATGTCACCTACTCAACCGCTTAACCAATGGCCCGACCAATGAACTCGCGGAACTGATAACTTTTCCTGCTCAATCACCGATCCGCTTTTAAAACATCTAAGATAACCCATTTTGACCTCGAGACCATTTGGAGCCGAGTCAGGCTGCTTCAGCTATATAATAAATAACCTGCGGTGCATTGCTGTGAATAACAAACAGGGAGGGAAAATAATCTTCTTCCAAAGCCTTAGCTTGGTGGGGTACTGCCTGTTTCCTCTTGAGATAGGAGCTCTGATTTGCCTGTTCAGAGGACATTTCATAGCAAGAATGGTGGTTGTGTTCCTCACCATGTTTTGGAGCTCCTGGGCTGCCTATCCATTCATCACTTCTGCTGTTAACCACAAGAGAAAGGCCCTTGCTATTTACCCTCTCCTTCTTATGTATGTTTCCGTCGCTTTTCTAATCATCGCCACCGCCTAATTAATCTCTGCCGTTATCGACATGATCTCTCTTTTTTGTACACTAATTTGAAAGATAAAACACTGTTAGAACCATAATCATCAAGGCCTGTCTGCCTGCCTGCATTCACATCTATTCAACAGTCTGACATGGGCATTACTGTTTCAGAACAAGATTATTAATGTAGAGAGAAAGTTCTTCGATGACTACAACAATTATCACATAATCCTTGGAATGAGTTAGTTGTAATCAGTTTTATGGTGATTTCGATCTAAACGGCTCAAAAACTTGCCTCCTCTGCGCAGGTTGGTATCCTCAAGAAATAACGTAAACTATTAGCAAGAACCCGCAGTTAGATGGAGATTAATGTTCCCCAGACGAACCAACCTCAGCTCAGATCGACTACTTCAAACTCAAACTCCATTAGATCGCATTTCTTAACCATCTAACTAGTTTTAGCAGACGCTTTATTCTCGTTCAAACACGGAGAAAGCAACACTATTTCGGCATTCTCTCGAAACTCGGCTCTTGGCTTATTCAATTTAGTGTTTTTTTGTGTTAACTGCATTTTTGAAAATAAAAAACCTAGGAACCAAACATGTTTTATATGTTTTCCTTGTTCTCTTTGTTTTTCAAAACAAAAAATAGTTTTCAAAAACAGGAAAAAAACCAACCCTTAGTCTTTGATTTATTGGATTCAAGCTGGATTGAGTTTGTAAGGATGTTGATTTTACCTGTTGGAGAGGCTTGATGATGGCTTTTCCGCGGTAGCTGACATGAAACTTCGCCTTCGCCAACAAACCCTAGAAGTTGGAACAAAAAATCAGGTGAGATTAGTAAACTTGGCCTATAGTCATAATAAAGACTGAAAATAGTTGTCGATAACTACAATAGGAAGATTAATATCCCTGTCTTTATCATGTTATTAATGGAAGATATTTGGAAGTTGACTCTACAATAGGAAGATTAATATCCCTGTCTTCACTATATATATTAATTGAAGATATTTGGAAGGACTTAGGATCTAAATATTTATACTATCGACATGTCTATAGAAAAATAAATAGAATTGCAGATTGTTTAGCAAAAAAAGGAATTAGTATTTCAGAATCGAGTGTTTGGCGGTCTAATTTTCCTAAAGATGTGATTAATATTGGTTTTATAGATCATTGCAGTTCTCTTTCCAAGATCTCTATTCTGTAGTCTTATTTTCATAAAAGTAGTGCTTAGTACTCAGCACAAAAGAGTAGCGCGACGCTTGTTTTCTCGGGTTACGAAAGTCTAATAACTTTTCAAGATTCAATACCTTTATTTGTTTTTAAACTTTTTATGAATTTCATAAAAAAATCTAAATAAAGTGTCAAGTCATCTTCCAAAACATAAAACAGTTAATTCGCGCTCAACAAGCTGCGAGGAAATAATTAGCACTACACCATACGTTAAAAAACAAACAACTTAATATTTAAAGATGACAAGACTATTTAAAGATTAAAACAAAAAGTTATATTTAACATTAAGAAAAACAAACGCCACCTAAGTATTACCTCAGTACTCAACCTCCTGATTCAACAGAAATGTTAATGTCGGGTGATAGATCTTTACAAGATCCACCAGTAATCCAGGCTATCTGCAGTGTTTCACATAAAGCAAGCTACAACAAAGGATGATAAGACATTACTAATCATCTTGTGGGGCTTCAACCTCAACAATTATTTTCGATCATGGAGGCAGCAAGAGTCCCACCATATTGAGAAATATAAACCAAAACGAAAAGTCCCACTTGATTGAAACGGAGCGATTACCTTCGGTCAGGAACTGCCATCACACAATGATGTGGGTCGCTATGTCCACGTCGATCTGATGAATACAAAGACAACAAACAAGTGAAAGATATCTTATAAGGAAAGACCTTAATAGTGAAAAGTTTGTTTTGATAAAGCAAAAACAAAATCCAGTAGGGAAATCCCTGTTCAGACATCCCTTATAATCGCAACTCTTTTTTTTTGTATCGGTAAATAAAATTCATTAAAAGAAACCCTGAGTATAATGGGAAAATAAGGGGGACCAAAGGCCTTACCTACCCAAAAGACTAAACACTGAATATCAACAATATTATAGAACAAAGGAGACCAATTGCAACACATTATATTGCAGATTACAGAATAAAGAGATAACAATTAGTGTTTTCTCAAATTAAGGTCACTAATGGGAATCTGATTTATTATCTTTGATGGGTATCGAATCAATCTGTTGTAAATTACAGAAATTGTAAATGGGAGGCAGAAATTGATTGACAGAAATATTCTCTTATTACTAACAGTAAATTTCAAAGCTTACAGTCCCAATATTTACTACCATATCCATGGCTGCTAATGCAAGGTTTGCGAGATCAAGTTCACAAACTATACCAATTATGAGAGCACCACAGACATATAGGTGCAGGGGCTCGAGCAGACGCGCTTCATTACCTTTACCATTACCATTACCAAATCAAAGTCACTAGTGGGAATCTGACAAATTAGTGTTTGATGGGTATCGAATCAATCAATCTGTTATAAAATATGCACTTGTAAATGGGAGGCAGAAATTGATTGACACCTCTTATCACCAATATATTTCAAAGCTTACGTTCGCAATAGAGAAGGCAACAACAGAGAGAAAAGCCTGCCGATAGGGATGTTTTAAATTATAATTTATTATAGAATGCACAATGAGATCAAGTTCAGATCATTACTTAGGTGCTAGCGGTTTACATCACCAAATGATAGCATACATCTCAACTGATGATAAACATTATGGAGAAGCATTGTCTTGCAACAATAATGGTCCAAATTAATGTGGTTAAGGGTTAGTGTGGACATAGGAAGGGGACCAAGTTCAAGTCCCAGTGAGGACAAAGAATGAAAAAAAGAAAAAAAATTTGCATATCAATAATAATAATAATAATGGTCCACCATTGCGACAAATAAAATTTTTACAGGAAGAAATATAAAATCAGAACCTGTTGTTTTGGTGGTGTAATTCCGAACGCTGCTCCCATAGCTAACTGCTCGCTTGATTCCTGACCATAAATTCAGAAAAATTAAAGCATAGAAACTTTTAAACAAAGCAAAATCTCAAGAAGGCATTCCTATTGGCGTGGGCATATTGTCAAGCAATAAGCAGATATTTACAAAAGAATACCGGGTGATACTGAAGCATATTGTTTATAATCTGTCAAACGTAATTGCCCTGCCAACTCGATCCTCAACTTTTCTACTCAGTATCACTGCAAACAACGACCATTGCTAAATTCGACTAGAATCAGAAAACACTCTACCACACAACCTTCAACTAAAATGCTTGTAAAAAACCAATGTCCAAGATATAGAGGTAAATCTTATTTTCGGAAATTCTTTTAGCCAGGTCATTTCAGGGAACAAGGACCAGGACTAAATCGACTAGAACCAATGGAAAACATATGTTACATGAATCGATTCTGAAATGCTTTTAAAAAATTGGCATTCAGCTATGGAGGAATATTACATTATGATAAACACTTTTGCAAAGTCGTTTCAGACCACATTTTCGGTTCTTTCATAGTTTAAGATAAGCTAATAGAGGTTTATGTTTGAGAATGCAGAGGTTAAATTTTCAAGTATAAAAATTATTATTGTATCTTTTTAAGGACAGTCAAGAAAATTTTTCCTTAAAAATACCGGTAACAGATCAATGACACAAAAATAGATGCTAGAGAAATTAATAAGCATATCTACAATGCAGAAAAAGGGTAAAACAAATAAATGGTCACTTGCAACAAAAGTGGGAAATATCAGCAACAAGGTAGAATGAAAAAAAAAGAATCGATAAATATGGGAATTGAAGCAAAAACACATTTAAAATTCTACAGCATGGACTTACGCTTTGGTGATGGCAAATGTGTTGTGCTTTCCCGAAGAATCCAAAAAGACATTTGCTTTAACAACATTCAGCCCAAGATTCTTAAGCGCATTCATCTGCAAGAAATTAAAAAAAAAAAGCTAGATGATGCATATGAGATCCTATTATAGAAAGTTAGAGGTACACAAACAGAACTGAAGACAAAGGTACTCACAGAATCAACAATTCCATTTCTCGGAATGAGTCAATAAAATGGCAGAAGGCAATTAAAAATTAAAAATATTTGATCCAGAAATGTAAAATGTATTATACAGTGCGTCGAAGTGCTCCCAAGCGATCACCAAACGTTATCTCCACAATAGTTTGCATTTTGGATCCAGCTCCTGATCAATTATAACTTTGGGGGGTAGGAATTGCATCAGTATCATTATACTTCCATTTGGTTTTCCATCCTGTTCCACTCAGTCCAATAACCAAAGTTATTCCAAAGACAAAAAGAAATAACAAGAATACGACATTCGACATGACAACCCATACCATAGATTAATACTATTGATACCCCTCCAAAGCTGTTGCTGATGATGCCCTCGAACGATTGTAGACACGTAAGAGGACAGCCTGAAAGCAAACCGCCCATAGCCTTAGACATACGACACACTCACGCCAATGGAGCAAATGCACATCAACCTATGTTCTCCAATCAACAAAAAAAGAGCTAGCATACAGTTGTAACCGAGCATGGAAAAAGCCGTTAGGGGAATACCATGATAAAATTTTGTTCATATTGTTTTGATTCCGAGGATTATATTTACACCTACTGAACGAAACAGCATATGCTCAAAAAAGCAAATGATAACCAATTCATCTTTTCCTAGTAAATGAAAGAGTCGAATTAAAATAAAAACCTTTTAAAAGGAGAACTATTAAATGTAGCATCAACACCTTTATAAGATACTCTTGATGCCTAGATGAATCAGATCCATTGGACCAACAATATCTAACAAAAATTTAATTTGCTAACAATATCACATTTTCCAAATCCTGTAACCCATTTTCTAAGTTTATGTCTACATTCACAAATAAACACCAAAAAGAAACTGAAAGTTTCATATTTATTCATTTGGCCTAACATTCAGCTTTAGGGACCTCCAAAATCGCGGTATCTACCAAAGGTAATTACCCACTATTCTCATCTATCCGTAATTTTAGCTTCTAAAGCGGCACTTAAAATCTCAAAACAAATCTAGGAGAAGGGATGATATGAAAGGCTAAGTATTTGTCAATAATGGAGCACAAGGCAATTTATGGTCAAATTCATGAAAGATAACCAGGTTCAAGGAGGCAAAAAAACAGCACCCATTGATTCCATCTCTTGAAAAATATGCATCCATCAATATCTATGTCATCAATTTTTCAAAAATTCACAAAAATTGTCCATACTTGTAAACTTTATCCTAGTATCATCAGATCATAACCCATAAAAGAAAAAGAAACCATTGGTGTGTGTTCTTCATCTTTTTCCATCATTTTATCAGCTTTTTACCAAAAAACCCACCATCCAAATTTAGAAAACACAAGATCTCATCGATCTGATCCAACTCCCTTACCCAGACAGTGAATGACCAGTTCAATTTTTAAAAAGACAAAAATGAACACCCAGAAAAGAGAGGAAACAACACTCCCAGAAATGAGCATCACATCCAGTAGAAAACCCAGAAAAAGAGCCCAAGAAAATTAACATATCCTCATCACTATGATCCAATTCCTTAGCCGAGGACAGTGAATACCCAAAACCCAATTTTAAAAAAAAAAGATAAAAATGAACACCCAGAAAACAGAGGAAACAAAATCAAGAAATGGTTGATCACATCCCAATAGAAACCCAAAAAGGAACCCCAAGAAATGATACCTTCCCTTCAGAGGAACACAAGGAGGATGAAAATCCCATCCAAAAGACACCCTACTGATGCAGAACAGAGGGTTTTCAAGGGGCTTGAGACAGCTGTGACTGGAGTTGACTCCAACACACCCAAAAGAAGCCACAGGCAAAGCCATTGCAGCAAACCCAGAAAAGATTGACACTTTTCTTTTTTTTTTTTGCCTCAATTCAGAAGTGGATTTAAAAAAAAAACACTTCAAAGGACCAACCAAAAGCCCATAAGGGGCGGTGTTTACATAGGGAACTCAGCCATGCCTCATAAGAGTCATGAGAGATGAGGGGAGATATAAGACACTTTTTACCCATCATGTAATGATATTGATATTGATATCGGTATTTGTATTATCTAGTCATCTGAAAAACAGGATGGATGCTGGCGACATCTTTGCCATCCATTAGATAACAGTGACATGTTTGGTGAGGGAAGGCAACCATATCCCCCATTTTTCATACCCAGCCAAGGCTGCTCTCTGGAAGGGGCCACATCTCCAAGATCTATTTATTTTTTCCCTTATTGTAGGTGACGGTTGGCCTATTTATTATCCTCAAAAAAAATGTAAATAACATTTTGTATACTTAACTCAAGTGATAGAGTAGATGACCGTTAAAATATGTATATAGACATAAAAAAATAGTCTTAGGTTCAAGTCTTAATAAGAATAATTTATTATCTTTATATTAAAAAAAATGTTTATCATGTTTAGCTTATATGATAAACCGTTAAATATTTTTTAAAAATACAAGGTATAAAAGGAGTCTGGCCTCAAAGTTCAATCGGGGCTGATGATCTAAGCTATTTAATTACGGTTAAATTAAATATTTGATTAAAATATTTCAAATAAAGTCAAAATTTATAAAATCGAATATTCCTAGAGCTTTTCTTAAAAATGACTCATTATTTGGCCAGTTTCATGTTTTTACACGTGCTTTGTAAAAGAGGGTTATTTTCAGCAAGAAAAAAATACATATTTTTGCCAAAATGGGGTCGTACTGATAAAGGATTAAATTTTCGAAATTTAGTTTTCAAAATCTCTTTTAATCAAATCACATTTGTAACTAAAGTATTTAGTTATCAAAAAAGTGACAACAAATAATAAAGTGATGAGATTAAAATAACTTTTTTTTTTATTCACTTTAGATATTACATTATAATACTCTATTCTTACAAGAATTCGAGCCTAGGATCTCCCTCAACCTTGTCCCATCCCTTTATGAAAACCCAATTTCGGAATGTAACACTTTTATCAATTTTTTGCCTTATTTTGATCAAAATGTTCTGCTTTATTTTTTATACAACAACTTTCTTCTTAAATGGAAAAGGGATGTAACAAACAAAACTGGAAAACCCAGTTGCCTCTCACTTTCTCTCATTTTGTTTTTCTAATTTTTATCTTAAGCAAGAATTGATTATTTTTGTTATTTCGACCAAATCACTCATTTGCATTTTTCACCATTTTTCTTTTTCAATAAATTATTCTTCCCAAAAATCATTTTATAATTTTGTTTTTGCCATTTCAATAAGATGCTATTCAGGTCATCTTAATACAATCCGCTGGGCTGGCTGCCTGACGCTACTACAAGTGCTGCTTTCGAATCGATAAAGCAAATTGAATTAAACAAAGGCATCAAGTCAAATCATGAGTGTCAATATGCTACATAACTGAAGTCATATGTATTCTCGTTATCATAGAATTATCAACTCGTAGCTAAGTCGATTCATCGCGCTTATTAATCTGGGATGTTACAGGCGAAGTCATCGGCAGATAACCAAAGACTTTGTTAAGTCTCCTCGCAACGATGCTAAAAACTTATCGCTAACCTGTGCGCACAAGCCGCGACGCACAAGGGTTTTTAATCATGAACCCAGATCACTCCCATGATGACGTGAGATTTTATGGTGGATCGAGTACCTCACCATCAATTAGTTCTACCATTCACCATTCAAGTGAGCCGTAGGTGAAATTAAAATCAATAAAAACAAAACTAATGTTGTACGCTTTGATTTGTGAAAACTGGAATGAATTGACTAAAACTGGGAGAAAACTACTTATAGGGGAACTAGGGTTGGTTATCGTCATTGATGCCTAAGGACTGCCTATAAGGTTCTGTCAATGAATTACAACTCAGCTGTCTAAGGACTTAGTACAAGGATCTCATTTTCGTGTTCCCCCTTGTATTTTCTCGTATTAGCTTCCTATTCACGCCATCATCTTCCAGTCATATCACGATACTTTTCTAAGGTATTTTCCTGAGCCTATCGGGTCGCATGACCTTGCAATAGAGATACTCCGAACTAAGCTCCTGATTAGTCACCTGTTACTTTACATAACCATTACTTAACAAATAGATGGGTCCTTATAGTGAAATCGACCTAGTACTACACTTTTTAAATTTCTACGCCTCTTTAACTAGGTTACTTAGGACTCTCAGAATCGCCCAACCAGCACCTTGCGGTTAGAAAGTGTGTCACAAATATGAAAACTATAAACTTGTTAACTTATATAATTCTAAACAATTATTTTGAAAATATAAACTTACAAAAATATTTCATATACATACACAGTAGTGGTATTTACAATGTCCTGTACATATATTCTGAGTCCCATTTACTTGTACTTTTAGGTTCACATTGTCTCCAAAATCTTATATTTACACTTACAAAATCGCGATTCAAACTCCACCGTAATGGACTCCCACAAGCAGGTCGTCCCGTCAGATGCACATCACGACGCCATCTTACTCACACTATAACACTGCTAAACTTTATAGCTTAGTGGGGAATTCATGTTATGGATCTAATTACCTATAACGATTGTCACAATACTTCTATGACGCCCCATATCCCGGGGGGTTCGTTGATAACCCGTCAACCCGCGGAATACTCGTGGATGTCGGGTAACCCGACACCACTCAGAAAAATCGAGCGCAGCCTTTCAGACGAGCTCTACCCAAAATACAACCCTCGTCCCAATCACATGGGTAATCTATCCTAATATTTTTACAAAAGATTCATATCTGTCCATACACAATTAAAATGAGTAAAAATGGTCACGTAGGCCCATACATCAATACTCGCTAAATTAAGTCAACTATATACCAATAGTTAAAGAGTTATTACAATACTCTTAACCAAAAAATATATCAAAATTTAAAGTTTTAATACATGTTCTACAAAACGAATATCAAAGCCACAACCCGGCTTTCTTTCTAAAACGCGGCTCTCTACAGTCATCCTCCCGTACACTCCCATACCCGAAATAGCGATCCCCTCGACAGTATGAGCAAACCCCAAGAAATGATAATTTCCTACGTAGTTACTCCCCACCTAAGTGGCACATGTCACGGCAAACAATCACACTCAAGAATACACGATCCTACTCTGAACGCTTCATACGCCCAATCCCATGTCTCGAGCCTCACCAACTCCTTTCATACATGTCTAAGCCAAATGCGAGTAAAATACACCAAAACAAAAGCTTTTGTTCTCGAAAACTTACTACCGAAGCTTCTGTGAATATATCGACAATCCTCCGAGGCGAATCTATCGATAACCCTCCCAAACAACTACGGGCCCCTCCGACGTGGAATTGTCGGACAATCTCCCCAACACAATTCTCCAAAAAATCTTCCTCGTCAAAATTCTTTCACAAACATTTTTCCTTTTATTTTCTTTCACAAGCCACGACTCACTCCTAATATTCTAGTATGGCCCTGCATATTAATGCATTATGTCAATTCTAACAACTCATGCTAATATATAAAACATGTATAAACTAACATAATTAATTCACACAATTCAAGTTATGCAATTCACATCAATAACACCAAAATTAGCTCATACGCTAATTAACAATTATAATCAATCTACTAATCACCTAACAACACAAAAATCACACCAAAAATCATGTGAATAGTGAAACCTCGACAAGACTGCTCACGGCCACACCATGATTTCTTCACTTGCCCAAGCTGAGACCCATAACACGACCTTCTAGGCCTCAACAAATCCCCATCCATAAAATGGCCCTTAGCCAAAGAATAAACCAAGTAGAAAAAGATCCCTACCTCTTGGAGTTGTCGGAACTCCACCAAATCGATGTCCACACGTAGCCCTCGCCACGTATAACAGCTTTGCTTCTTGGCCCGAAGTGAACCAACGGTCCGAACGGCGAGAAATCTAGAAAGAAGTCTCTCTCTCTCTCTCTCTAAAAACTGGAAACCCAACCTACTGTCCGATTTCTTCTCCAATTTGGAGAAGAAAACTATTCCTCCTATTTTGTCTTATACTCATTTAACATTTCAATAATTCTCATATCGTCTCTTTTTGTCTCGATGCTGACACACGCTAATCTAATTCATCTATCTTCATCATCTCTAATCATGCAACATGTATCGTTACTTTATATATGTGCAGGTGACTTTGCCACATCACATGTCTTTCAATGGGTTACTTTACTAAGACCCGACACTCTGCTCGAAAAACGCGAAACATCGCTTCAAATTACCGAAATTCGACTTTAGGCCTAGATTTCAGTACAGACACCCAACGGTGAAGTCCGTTTCATCATCCGACATTTAGAAAAATTTCGATTTTTACCAATTACCGCTTTACCTTTTCGAAAACGGACTTTTCTGCTTTACATTCTTCCTCTTGAAAGGAATTTCATTCCAAATTCTCAGACAATCATTAACGACTCACATGCATATGCAACGGCACTATGCCATGCATGTAAACTAGTCATTTAAGTATTAAACAACTAAACCACGTACCATTCCTAAACAAGAAGCGGATAGGTGGCCCGCATCGTCCTCTCGCTCCCACGCCGATTCTCCACTCCACCTGCCGCCATAAGACCTCACTAAATTTCTACCTGGCCTTCAGACGCAAAACATGATCCCGCTATCCATAATGCACACCGGTCCTCCTCGGTCTCATCCGTGTCAACCTCAATCTCTCCCAAATCCAATACATGAGCCGGATCGGAGGACCGAAGCATGGGAGAGACGTGGAATACCTCGTGACACCTTTACACGCCGGGCAGAAGCCAACCAAGACGCCATCAGGCCTACCCTTGGCATCTCGGGCGGGCCCAATAAACCTCGACGATAGCTTCCCTCGCTATCCGAACCTGACCACTCCTCTCTGTGCATCACCTTCAAGAAGACGCGTGGATCTCCAACCTCGAACTCTAAGGGTCGACGCCATACACGCCATAAATTTTCTCGCCGACTCGAGCCGAGAAGAAAATTATCGTATCAAGCCCACCTTCGGGAGGTCTCTAATCATATCAAGACCAAGGATGCAGCCTCTCCCACCTCGATCCAACATATCGGTGATCTCGAGATAAATTTCTCTCATACAATGCCTCATGGTGTCATTTGTATACTGATAATCAAGAGTTTCAGAAGAATTTCACTATGGGCGAGTGTTATTCTACCTACCCGAGATCCTAAGAGACGCATGCTCTCGCATGCCCTCTAACACCCTCGTATAGTCCTCTCTCGACCGACCACATCCGCTCCAGGGTGGAAAGTTGTACTCACGGTCACCACAGGCCCATACTTTCGAAACTCTTTCCAAAGTGCCACTGCAAACCCTGATTCTATCTCGACACACTACGATACCGGTACTCCATGTAGTCGACGACTTCTGATATGCAGAACCGTAAAATCTCCAACGCCAAGGCGTCATCCGCGACCGGCTAGAAAATGTGCCAACTTTGTGAGCCGAACCATCACCCATACCGCATCATGTCCCCGCTGTCCGTGGCGTTTTGGTCACAAAATCCATCCGACAAGCTCCCATTTCCACCTACCCACCTCCAATGGTCGGCGCAGCTCGGCCGGCTTCTCGCGCGTTCCAACCCGCCGACACATGAGACATCGCCGAACAAAGTCCCCTACGTGTTCCCTTCACCTGCCCAGACATCGGGTGACGAAGATCCCGGTACATCTTCGCGCTACTCGACGCATGGCAAATCGAGTGCAGTTCCCCGAGAATTTTCTCAAATCAATCAATTGGGAACCAATACCCGCCCTCTATACCGGCGACTACCATCCGGAAAGTGGACGGTCCAACCTCGTCAATTGCGACCTGACCGCATTCGTCCCCGATGGACACTATCTTCGCATCCCGCCCGACTCAATCACTCGCTTCACCGTGAGACGTGTAGCCACTAAATTTCCCGAACGCCTTTAGCTTGCTCGTTGTAATCAGCCCAAACTGGCCCTGACAGCCTCAGCACTGGCCACTCCCCGAAGGCACTAGCTAATGCTCCCGTGACTTTTGGATCGAGTGCATCGCCATCATGCATTCCCGAAGCAATGCCAAGATGGTAAACTGCAAAGTGAAGTCATAATCCTCAGTAGAACTCCATCCATCTCTGCTGCCTCATATCGAGGTCCCGCCGCAGGTGAAAATATCATACTGTGACTTTTGCGAACTGGAAAGTAATACTCCCTAACTATTCACCATATAAGTAATGGCGCCACCCATGGCGAAGACTACTACTACGAACCCATGTCGGTGCTGGTAATTTCGCCACATGATTCTTCAACCGACAGAACCATAACCTACTACCCTCTCGTGACCGCATCAAAACACATCCCGCCCGCTCGGCGATCATAATACATCAGGTACTGGCCCCCTCGCCCCGTCCGGACTATCAAGATAAGAGCCGGCAAGCCTCCTCTTCAACTCCCGGGAATGCTCCGCATCGGGTCATCCCAACCAAACTTCACTCATTCCGGTCAATCTCGCCATAGGTGCCGCTTAATCGAGAAATCCCTCAATGAATCTCCGTGAAGTACCCAAACCAATCCCAAGAAACGTCCACTTATCTCAAGACCGACACGCCTTCTCCAACTCATCATGGCCTCACCTCTCAAGGTCCATTAATCGACACGCTCGATGATGACACCACGTGTCCTGTGTAAAATCTCACCTCGCAGCTTTCAAAACTCACACTTACTCGAATTTAGCTTATTACTAATGGTCTCTCAACAATCGTAATACAATCCTCAAAATGATACTCACGCCTCCCACTCGATCGAGAACAAAATGTCATCCACGGCATTGGCAGAGAATTGACCTAGATAGGGAATTTAAATACCATGCAGGAGGTCCATGAATGCCATAATGGATTCATCAATCAAAAGGGCATCAATCAGAACTCAAAGTGCCCATAACGCGTCCCGAAAGCCGGCCTTGTGTGATATTTGTCTCCTAACCCTCACCGATGGTAACTAGTGCGGCGGTCATCTCGAAAGAGAATCACGCCTTCTCAATCACCAAACAGTCATCAATCCTCGCTTGAATGGGTACCCCATTCTTTGATCGTAACTGAAAGAATCGTCAATCAATGCACAAATAAGAGTCTTGTCCTTCTTCTCGCAAATAGAACCGAAGCGCCCCCATGGTGAATTGCTCTGCCTAATGAACCCCTTGTCCGCAGTTCTCGTAGCCGGACTCGAAGTTCCTTCAACTCAATCGGTTCCATCCTACGTGGAGTCATGTGAGATAGCGGTACCCGTGTAACTCGACAATCGGTTTACAAACCCTTGCTGAGGTAATCTCTGGGTAGCTCATCCTAAAACATCCTATACTGCAGCACTACTCTGAGGTAGATCTAAGTCCGGTCTCACTGGGCTCCTCTGCAAGGCTCGCACGAACCCCGCTAACCGTCCTCGGAAGCACCGACTGCGACACCGTCGGGGGCAAAATATCGCGTTTGGTCTCTCGAAATACAACACGAGTACCGCCCCGCGTAGGCGGTAACCCTCCCACGCTCACAATCGACAACGACTATGTCGCCGGCCGCCAATCCATCCCTGCACGATCGTCGAACTCGACATGTCCATGACCGTCCACACCGGGCGTAATCCTCAAATCTCTAACTCGCAATCCACGACATATCATCCCTATTCTCGCCCCTTAATCCCTAGGAGAACTCACACAAGGGCTTTTCCAAGGCCTCAACCCTAAGCCCAACTCATCACAAATGATGCAAAGAATGAATGAACGCTACACCATAATCAAATAACACTTCGCCCATAGCGTAGATAGCAAAAACGGCACTTCGATAAAATGGCTTATCCGCGACTCACTCGGTGGTGCGGATGGGCTTGTACACGCCCTCGAACCCCGACGTCCCGCATGTGGGCCTGCCCTTCCGGCCTAGTCTAGCCCTGGGTATTCTGCCAGGTAAAGCAGGTGCCCTCGTGATCTCCTCGAATAATCAAAACTCGGCTCCTCCGGCTTCAGACCGGGCCGTGGAGGAATATATCAGATCCCTCTCCCTCGCCCTACCGATCAGGACTGCGGTTGTCCTAAAACCCCGGGATCCCCGGGCTTTGGGGCAATCCCTCCCGAGGAGAAAAGTCCGGGTCGGGGCCGGGCAATGGTAGCACACCATCCGCCCAAACCGACCGGGCAACTTAATCCGTCCGGTCTCGACGGGGTCGCGCCTGAAACCCACATGAACTAGAAGCCCTCTGCTTCTTTCCCGAATTGGAAGAAGATCGACTCTCCTTCCTCTTGCTACTAACACCGCATCCCGAGTGCTCCGAGCATCCTCGATCTCTCTCTATGGTCGCGCGCCCCAACCATGGGTCCATGTCCGGTAGGCGAAGTCCTACATCCCGCCTCGAATTTGGACAACTTAGCCCATTCGACCCTCCCGACTCGCCATGTCCGTGGCCACGTAGTCATCAGAAAACACCAAATTGAACTAGCCACATACTCTATCAATTATCATAGTCCCCGTCAATGAAGAACTCCGAAATGACGAGCAAGATCCTAAAAATATTTCGCCCATGAAAAGATTATGGAACTCGCCCCAAGTCATTGTCTCTGGCAGATCTCTAGAGGTCTCTTTTTGCCCGCCCACCCATACTGGGTTTCACCCTCTAGCTGGAACGCTAGCCTAGTCTAATCTTGGTCGCGGTCGAGGTAACTCATAGCCTCCAACACCTTCGACTCCGCATGAACCAACGCACACCATCTGACCTCCTCCCCCCAAGGAATGCTCTGGAGATGATGTGCTTCCTGAATTTCCGGGAGGGCATTCTGATCCTCCCTTTAGCTACCTCCCGTACGCACTAGCCTCAGGCAATAGTAGCGTACTGCATTACCACAAATTTCAAAGAAAATAATAAACACTGGTGGTGCTTGGCTAACACCTCGTGGACGACCTCTACGTCCTCGCCCTCGACTAGTCATCTACACATGTCAAATGACAAGTTAAAATTCAATGCATTATAACTAAGGTGTAAACACGGCCTCAAGACACTATTTACATACTAAAAACATTTCATACACAATGTCCATGCATTTATAAGTAATGCAAGACAATTAATTCCATATATTAAATCATAATCAACAACAAAAAATTTTATTTTATTTTTAAAAAATTATTCTGATTTTTTATTGGTTTATTATTTTTATTTTTTTTATTTTTTTAAAACTCTCGCGAAATAAAGGTTTCGCGAACAGTTGTCCCAAACAATGACTCGTATCGCAGCACCGAGTCAAACTAGTCAAGTGCATAGTGTGCACACATCAACTCCCCGGCTGCCACAGACCGCGCTGCGGCGGTCGCAGCCCGCCTCAGCCAGGTCGCAGCACTCCTCGCCGTGTCGCCGCGCTTCCACATCGCGCCGGGCACGCCGCGGTCGCAGTCGCCGCTTCTCCGTGTCGCTAATCGCATGGTTGCAGTGGCGCCCGCTACAAGGCCGCCGCCAAGGCCGACCATATCGCGGCCTATCTCGCCGACGCTGTCGTGTCCCTACCGCATCGCGCCCTTTGCCGTCATTCATGCTACCGTTATACGTTTCTATGTCATGATACAAAGGTGACCGTATCGCGGACCGCGCAAATGGGCGCAGCCCGTACCGGGCCGCCGCGACTTTTTTTTCACATCATTTTTTTTCATTCAAATACCGGAAAACCACCAAAAATATTTATTTATTTTTTCATTTTCCACAGGAACTAAATGAATTTATTAAAATTTATTTTATTTTATTTTCCGCTTTACACATTGTAAAAATCCCCAAAAAAAAAAAAAATTTCATCATTTTTTTTCCTAGCGTGCTATTCACTAAGCAATAATCACGACAATTCATATACAACAACTCATGCTATGTACACCATTCACACAAGGCAAAACATACGTATGCAAAGTGGTGTTCTTAATCCTCGTCCCATGACTCCGCTAGGTAATCACATACCTAAACCCTAACATCGAATGCACAAGTTGTGGATAATTTTAAGACCTTATGACCATGGCCTAAGCCCAAGTCCCTCAAGCCCTAGGTAGTCGTATACCTAAGCTCTACACCCATCGAGCTCCCAAGGTAATCGTTTACCTTAGCTCGATATCCAGCCGGTGATGCTCCAATCTTCGAGGGTCCATGACAAACCCGTCAACTCCATGGGGCCACTGCGGGATGTCGGCACCACACCACTGTGGCCGCGCAGCCCCTTTGTACGAGGAGCCTATTAAAAATACAACCCGTCCCAATCACATGGCAACCTCGTCCCAATATTTTACAAAGACCATCAACCATATTATCACTAAAATGAGTAAAAATACCACGTAATTCATACATCAATACCGCCAGTTCACGCCAACTATATACCAATAGTTAAAGAGTTTAATGTCAAAGAACTAAAATGAGAGATCAAAATTTAAAGTTTTACATGTTCTACAAAACGAAATATAAAGATATCCCGCTTTCTTCTAAAACACGACTAGTGAGCGTCGGCCCTCCGTGATACCTGCACCGAAATAGTGATCCCTAGATGTGGTGAGCAAAGCCCAAGAGGAGGACTTCACGGGTTACTCCCACCTAAGTGCATATGTCATGGCAAACAATCACACTCAAGTAAATACATGATCCTACTTGAATGCTCCTTATGCCTAATCCCATGTCTCGAGTCCTCATCATCAATTTCTACACATGCCTAAGCCAAATGTGAGTAGTAAATACGCTTTCAAAACAAGCTTTGCCTTTAAAACTACTACCGAAGTTTCAGAATATATCGACGTAACCTCCGAGGTGAATTCGTTGATAACCCCAAAACACCATGGGCCCCACCGACAAGAATTGTTGGACAACTTCCCAAAGACAATTCTTCGAAAATCTTCACAAATCGATTCTACAAACATTTTTCTTTATTTTCTTTCATGTCATGCACTCACTCCTAATATTTGTGGTGCCCAACAGATATTTAACGATTATGTCAATTCCAACAACTCATACTAATATATAAAACATGTATACTAACATAATTAATTCACACACCAAGTTATGCAATTCACATCAATAACACCAAAATTAAACACACGGGCTAATTAACAATTACAATCAATTCATTTGAATCACCAACAACAGCGTACCCACACCAAAATCTCATGTGAACAAGGAAACCCCTGGTCGCACTATTCACTACCACAATTAGTGGGATTTCTTCACTCGGCTCAAAACTTTGAGACCGATAACACGGCCTTCTAGGGCCTCAACAAACGTAATATCCATAAATGACCTCAAACAAAGAATAAACCAAGAAAAATCCCTACCTCTTGGAGTTGTCGGAATTCCACCAATCGCAACCACGCCAGAAGCCCTCGTCGCTAAGAAATGGCTTTTACTTCTTGGCCCGCTAAACCGACCGTCCGGAACGACGCAGAAATTCTAGAGAAGTTCTCTCTCTCTCTCTAAAACTAGAACCCAACCTATCGGCCTCGATTTCTTCTCCAATTTGGAGAAGAAAACTATTCCTCCTATTTGTCTTATACTCATTTAACATTTCAATAATTCTCATCTTGTCCTTTTGTCTTGATTTTTGACACATGGCTTAATCTAAGCCATTCATCTCCATCATCTCCGATCATGGCAAATACGTGTCACATGAAAGTACATGTAGTAGGTGACTTTGTAGTATTCCAGAAACAATTTCTGGAAAAATGGTAAAATCGTAATTTCGGTTAAAATTTTGAAATTTATTCTCTAGATCTCGGATGACGAAACGGATTTCACCGTTAGAATCGTCTCACGAAATCTAGTGAACACATCGACTTCACACCCGGCAGATGTTTCTGGATTTGCACGCATTGCGCATCGCTTCGGTGCCGTAAAACGACATTTGATGTGACAAAAGTCATATATAACATGTACACATGTTACATCAGTTTCATGAGTAGAGAAATGATGAAATGGATCAAGAGATACGCTAAATGTCGAAAATCCAAAGTCGGGGGATGACAAGATGGGCATTATTAGATTTGATTAAAATGATAATAAAAACAAAAATAGAGAATAGTGACCTCTCCAATTCAAAAAGAGCCAAAAACGCGGAAAGAGGAGAGATGGGAGATGCAAAGAGCTTACTTTTAGCTGTTTTAGAGTGAGAGAGAGAGAGACTCTCTCTAAAATACCGGGAGATCCGACCATTGAAATCCTTCGGCCAAGAAGAAAAAGCCCACGAAGAGGACAACAACACGTGGCACCGGTTTTGTGGAGTTTCACAAACTCGGTGGAGGTATGAGATTTATCCTACGGTTTTACTCTTCGCTCGCTACTGGTTGATGCTTCGCTGATTTGAGTCGCTGAGGGTATTGACGGCCCCAAATCTCGGACCAAAATGTTAGAATTTTGAGCCCGCTCACAAAGACGTAAGTGCTGTAGGGGTCGTTTGGACCTAAGATGTGTTGATTTGTGCAATAAATCGTATTTGGTGATGTGCATGTGGCCTAAATGGTCAGGAAATTCAAGTTCGCCAAAGTGAACCGATGATCGGGTATCGACTAAACAAGAACTGAGTTTCACTGTTCATAGGAATAGTGTTCATAAAATATTTTTGTGAAATAATGTGTTTGGTTGAGTAATTTAAATCGAATTGCTCGTGGTTGTTAATTAGCCCACGTGAGCTAATTTTTAGTGTAATGAATTGTGAAATTTATATGACATACTGTGTGGATTTAAATTATGTGGAGTTAGTGCATGATTATATATTTGTATGTGTTATGTAATTGTATTGAATTGGCATCATGCATTTCATATGCACGGCACCCTGTATCGATAGGAGGAGTGTATGAGGTGGTTTATCGAGAAAGCTACTTTGAGGGCTGACTAATAATAATTATCGATGGGTAGTCCACATAAAAACATCAATCGCTTGAGCTCGCCAATTGATAAGATCTGAGGGTGTCCATATGAAATATCAATCGTCGGAGTCGGCCCAATTGAGATACATCGGAGGGTTGTCTACTAAATAAATTATTGAAATGATCCACTACTTATAATTCTGAGAGGGTATTGTCCACAATTAAAAAAACAAGACTTTGTTTTGTAAGACGTTTCTCACACATGGCTTAGGCAAGTGTGAGAAAGCCTATGAGGGACTTTGGCCCGAGTCATTGGCATGTATTATCCAAGTGTGATCATGTATTTGCTTGAATGTGTGTTTATTTTGGAGTATTGCATATGCACTTAGGTGGAGAGGCCCATTTTGCAGGATTCCACTCATCGAGTAATAGCTCACCCTGTCGAGGGATTATATTTTTTCAGGTACAGGGAGCGCACGAGGAGACGGCTCATCCTTAAGACCGTTTTAGAAGAAAGCCGGGTTGTGGCTTTGGTGTTACATTGTATACATGTATTAGAATTTTAGAATTTTAATATATGTTGTATAAGAGTAATTTATTAACTCTTGAAACTATCGGATATAGTTTGGAGAGCACAGATGAGTATTGTATTACGGCCCAAGAGGCCAAGCATTCATGTGGATTGTTGATCGGGGACAGGTGATGTACTATGGGCAGAGCTCCCGCACAAAGCGAGACTCGCTCGATTTTCGTGAGTGGTGCCTGCAACCCGACATTCACTACTGAGCACTGGGCTGACGTGGAGCTGTCACCTAGACCCCCTGAATGGGGTGTCACAACTTTGTCACATCATTATCTTTCATTGTCGCTTTACGGCAATCTAACATTAGGTGCTCGAAAACGTGAAATTTCACCGCTCAAATTCGACGAAATTCGACTTAGTAGCTAGATTTCATGAGACGATTCCAACAAAGAAGTCCTGCTTCAAGAATCGAAAGATCTAGAAAAATTTCGGATTTTTACTGAAATTACCGTTTTTCCTTTTTTCATAAAAATTTGAATTTTCTCGGGTTTTACAACTTCATAACATTTTATTCATAATACATGTTACTTCTCATATCATTATAATTAAATTACATATTGTACTACATCATTTTCATGTTTCACGCCTTATAACATTCCGTAATTTTCATCTCATCTTATGTCATGCCTCGCATATTCCAAATAAGCGATACTTTAGTTAACTCAGACAGAATCAAGGTACTATCATTGTAATGAGACAAAGGATCGGCAACTGTATTGTATTGTATGACCTAAATGGGGCCACTATAATGATCCAAACGGATCCATGTCATCGACCCAAACGGCCAATTGGCTCTAAATCAGATGTTGTAGTATTGTTATCCCTATAGCATGTCTATCCATACAATCGCCTGGCCATAAGTGTGGGCAATCAGCTTTATTATGTTTTCTTAACAATCTTTTAGGTATAAAAAAAAAGATATCTCTTATACATGAATAACTACTGATATCATGTATACTTATGAGATATTCATTATCAAATAATCTCTTATAAATATTTAACTATACTTTGCACTTTTTCATATAACAAAATTATTCATGTATAGAGAGCTTTCATAACACATGTTAATATCGATCAACTTGCATTATGATGCATTATTTCATATAACAATACATCTATATAGCTTTTATACAATTTCACCATAACCACTTCGCCCCGAATAATTATGCTTAAATAGATTGTTAGAGAAATTGATCTTTCTAACTCAATATACCCCTATGTCTTAAGTTTTTATGGTTAAAAATCATGTCATTTGGAATTTTTTAATTTGAGATATATGGTCTAAACATTTCTGAACTCCGTTTCTCGGACGCTTTATGAACAAAATTTGGAATTGTGTCCTATATTTGAAAATTTTATGGAAATGATAGAAACATAATTTGACCATAATTTCTCCATGAAAGTTATTCTCCTAGATGTTTAGTTTATAAAAAAATTTGAATCAAATCATTTTGACCAGTATAACTCAAGTTATGATTTAAACAACCGGAAATTACCCAGCCTGCCATTGTTCTCAGACAAATTTCAGTACAAAATTGTTCCTCATTTCTCGACTAATTTTACTGTCCACCTGTGTCCAAATTTTGACATATACTTATTTTTGAAGGAGATTTGTTCTCCTAAAATTATAGTTTATCCAAAAAATTTAATCACTCAATTTGGATGAGTAAAACTCACCCTATGGGCCTAAATACAAAACTATTCTCGAAAACCCAAAACTCCATCGAACCGGCGTAATCGACCTTAAAAACAGCCTCACTTTGACAAATTTTCTGGGTATAATGGGGTTTTTAAATTTGATACACTTATTTCATAGAGATTGTTCTCTAGAAGTCTAGCTGACCCACTTCAATCACTCACTCGATAAGTCGGGATACTAAGTTATGGCAAAAACAAAATTATAGGTTTAAAAAACAGACAAAGATCTCTAAAACCCAACATTTTATACAAAAATTCTCCTCCATCAGACTACAACCAAACCAACAACTTCATTGTTGAAGGTATGAGAATTCCTAACCAACAAATAATAGGAAAACCCAACCCAGTCCAGTATCTTGAACTAGTATCCATACCTTAAATTCGAACTTCTTCTTCCTTCTTCCTTCTTCTTCTTCCTCTCTTCTTCTCTTCTTCTTCTTCCTCTCTTCTTCTCTTCTTCTCTTCTTCTTCTTCCACCGTAAATGCCCTAAACTTTTCTAAGCCAAATGGGAATTCTAAGACCATGTTTGGTCTTATCCCATTTTTGGCTTAATTTTTTGCTTTTATAACTTAGTCTTTCATTTTCCTTTTATTCTCAAATCAACTTATCTAATTTCTAACTTAGCATATAGTCGTTTTATCTTATGACCTTTAAGTCCTGGATTGGTAAATTACTAATTTACCCTTGACCCTTAGATTAATTCGATTTGCTTATTTTATTTTTAGCATTATTTTATTCCGAAAAAATATACATTTACTTTTATTATACCCTAAACATGTTATAAAACTGTCAAGGTATAATTTGGGATATTACAACTCTCGATTAATCAATTTACACCTTAAGAGAATTAGAGCAAGATTTAAGGGCTTAGTTCCCGCGGCACCAGGAATACCCTTGTAAAAAGAATCGAAGATCCAATTCTCAACACATATTAATTAACCAAGAACTTAATCTTCCAAGGATCTAACACCAAACACAACAAATCAAGTATAAATCAAGCAACCAACTAAAGATTAGACAACCCTAATCATCAAATCTGATAACCAACCCTATGTAATGATTAACCTACGACGGAAATTGATGAATCCACAAAATCATGTTGCTCGATTAAACACAAAGTTGTAGAAATTAAAGAAAGAGAAGGAGTAGAGATACAAAATAGGGCTAAATCTACAAATGTCTTCAATCTCGAGCTCCAAATTGAAACTCTCCACTCTATAGAGTTGTAATCTTCAGCAATATTTAGTTAAAAACCAAGTTTATCACAAGACAAAACATAAATCTAACAAATCTACAAATTCTAACCCTAGAAATGGAACAAAACTCAAGAAAGAGAAGAACCCTAGGAGAGAGCCTCCTCTCTAAAATTTTGAACCCTTATTATGTGTGAAAACACCCTTAAATAAGCCTCGGTACTGGTTAAAACGAGCCCAAAATGGAAAGAGATTTTTGGGCCAGCATCGCATGGTCACGACCGTGAAGTCATTTCCGAGATGGAATCCAATAGCCGCAAATGTGAGGCTTCTCACGATTGTAACTTTGACGAGATATTTCTTCAAATGGTCTTGTAGTCTCGACTTGGGTCGCAATCCTCACAAAAGCACTTCGCATAGGTGGTCTTCGCAACATGATCGCGACCTTAGTTATTTGAGGTCACGACTTTGAGCTTTTGCGGTCGCGGATTGTGAGGCAAGTCAGATCATAGTTCCTTTCAAGACAACTCCTTCATTTCTCGGCCCGAATTGTTCGCTTTGTCTGTTTTCTTTGTTTCGCAAAATAATACGCCTATATGGGGTTAGACATGAAATAATCTGTAGCCGAGTGTTTGGTTAACATCAAAACCATAATTTATGCTATATTTTGAACCAAATAATGTTAACCTAAAGCACACCTAACATTGCATCATTCACTAGAGTTTTTAGCAAATTTGATTATGTATTTCTATTGAATATATTACTATTTTGAATCAATAAAATTATTCTTCTTTCAAAAAAATGGAAAAGGGTATTTCTATAATAAAAAGATTTTGTATAATAATAACTTTACGTAAATACCGGTTCAAAAAAACACATTACGTAAATATATGAAATGTAAATACATGTAAATAACATTCTGCATATTAATAAGACAACAAATAATATGATGATTTGATTAAAATAACTATTAAACATCCAATGGAAATACGATCTTTTATCAAATTTTCACCTTATTTTGATCAAAATGCTCTTTTTATTTTCTTGTAAAAAAAATATTTTCGTAAATATATAAAATAAAAAAGGATATTTCATGTAATAATAATATTTTGTATAATAATAACATTCTTAAAATATATGGAATGTAAATACATGTAAATAACATTCTGCATAATAATAAGACAACAAATAATATGATGATTTAATGAAAAGAACTTTTGGAAAATCCAATTTTGGAAATTTGAATCTTCCATCAATTTTTTAACTTATTTTGATCAAAATGCTCTTCTTTTTTAATTTTTTTCAATCGGTCAAGAGTCTCTTTTATTTTCTTATCAAAATAGCCATTTCTTTAATATATACATGTAAATATATGAAATAAAAATGTATTCTATCTATACGAATTATTTTTCAAGAAAAATAAATAAGCATGTAAAAATAAATAAATTTATTACCATCCAACATAGGATATAATATCTCATTTTTCATCTTACTATAATATCCGGTCAAACAATACGACCTAAGTACTTGAAAAATTACCAAAATAGGATCCAATATATTAAAGAAAATTGGGGTATGAAATTATTTACTTTATTTACTTTATCCTATAGTGTTGAATATCAAGGTATAAATTTCGTGAAAACAGAGAAATCCATATTAAATTTTACTTTTAATAATATAATTGATTAGTCCATCTAGCTCATGCGTAAAGTTTTAGCTTATAAAAAAATTATATATATATATATATATATATATATATGTATATATATATATATATATATATATATATATATATTATTAATTATTATAAATATGTATTAAACTTAAATATTAGTTTATCTGATTGCATGGATGTAAATTATATGGTAGAAGGTAATTTTAAATTAAATTTATTTTTAATAATATAATTGATTTAATTTTTTTTATATCCATTCATTTTGTACAGTAATATAGTATCTTTATTCTCACAAATTTGTCCTCATGTTTGTAAGAGCTCTTAACCACTTAGGTTTTATTGGCAATTGATTTAATATTTTTTTTGGAAAGTAAAAATAATTTTATTGGATCAAATTTGAAATAGATCGATAGACAACATACAAATTTCTAAAACCGTAAACGATAAAATATCCAAGTTAATAATATAATAACCCACATAAAGCCTATAAATTTGATAATATAATTACTATAATATCTACGACTTCAGTTCTTCAACATTCGGACAATCTTAATATGATATCTTCGATTGATTGAATTGGATTTTCTTATTTTAATTACCACCACACAAATAAAACAACGCAACAAGATAATGAAAAGCATGCGTCGTAACAAACCAATGTCACAATAAAAAGGCGACAACATGAAAACAAGAGGCATAATTGATTAATATTAAAATATGTTTTAAACTTAAATAGTAAGGCTCTATTCGGGGTGTAATTTTATTATGTGACGCCCATTTCCCGGGGGTGTCCGTTGGATCCACCACAACCTCGTGGAATCTATACTGCCCTCAGATACGACACGGCTATGAGTAAAATAGCCTCTTGGGTCCAATAAACCACTCAAAATAAATATACCAACTACATTCTCATAGCTTTCATGCTTGTTCTACAAAAGATTTTATAAGACATTTATTAAAATATTTACTTTAAAGCCACATTTCGCCCTTCCTTTCTGGGGTGGTACCTATCGGGCAAGACCGTCTCCCTGGGGATAGTCTCTGCATCTCGAAAGGGGTCCCACTGACTTAATGGAAGGTGTCTCAAGAAGTTTTCCCACAAGGTTACTCCTGGTTCTAAATGATATAATGGCATATAAACAATCAAATCAATCACATTTCATACAATTATTTTCATATGAAATGTCTATATCACGCATGAGATGCGATTCTCATGCTCACTCCACCGAAGTCCCAACCGACTTCACACCGAATGCCAAATGCGAAATAAAACTAGTCACACACTCGACTCAAACCATTTAAAACCCTCCAATTTATTTACTAAAACCTGGCTTTTGATTTCCTTTTCCTTTATTTTCATACACTGATTCTGGTTACACCAGACGCCATACGCTTTTTCAACATTTTTCACGAATCTTTGCATCGCCGGGATTCATGTCTAATCATGAATAACATTTGGGACTTTCACCCGGGGAGTGATCTACCCCAATCCTGTTCGCCCAAAAACATGTAATTTATCATTTCGACATTTACACACTCGTGAATCTCTACCGACTTCATTCCATTTTTCTCCCGAAGTTCACGACTCCATTTACCAACACCGGTAAATAAACCATACCCCAGATCCACACCCGACCTAACGCGATGTGACCGTGGGCATAAAATGTGATGATGCCACGCATTTTCCTCATGTTACATGCATGAATGAACACTAAGATAGAAACATTTTCAAACCAAGAATATTATAATTTATACATATAATTTTACCTCCCATGCAAACCATATCAATACATCAAATAGCATGCATCAATATCACATTTCCACACACTGCATGTTATTCAAGTAAGCACTAACACACAACTGGTTCACCTACTTGGGACCATTCAACAAAAATTCACTACTCTTCAACATGAACCATTTTGGTTCCAATCCTCACATCACATCAAACAAACCATAACACCTAGAAACTTTCTGTTTCTAGTTCAAATCCCAACTCCCACAGATCAGGTGGAATCGGTCACAAATCCATACCCCTTAGTTCCAAGGCTTCGGGAACTATTCACATGGCCTCTCATGGCCTCCTCAAGCAACCCCCTACCATTATAAAAGCCTTAGCTAAAAGTAAACCAAGTGAGGAAAATATCCCAATTTCTCTGAGCGAAGTGAATCCCAAAAACCGGAGTCCACGCTGGGTTGGGCCCTCTCCTGTAGAACAACTTTCGCCTCGAAGGAATCCGACCTGGCTGATCGCTTACAACCCGTAGAGAAGTCGACGCTCTCTCTCTAGGATTTCTCTCCATGTTTGGCCACCATTCCCTCTACTCTAATTCTTCTTCTCTTTCCCTCGTTCCTTTTCCTTTGCCTTTCTTCTCTTTCTTTTTTCTTTTCTCCTTTTCTCATTTTCCCTTTCATTTTCCTCATTTTCTTTCTCCCTCCACTCTCGAGAATCAATCATTCTGGCCCTCCGAGAAATTGCTCCCATTTCCTCAAAAACAAAGGTGTGGCTCTCCTTTCTACGCATTTTCTTTTATTTCATAATTTCACTTTTTGACATCATCACTTACATGGCCCAATGAGCCATGGAATCCCTTTTTCCCACACATGGCTCATTGTGAGCCACTCTTTTCAATGCCAAGTGTCACCCTTTTTGAGGTTCCATGTGGCATCTCCTTACCTTGCCATGTGTCATCCGACACCCCACGCCTCGAAAAACGTGAAATCCCGACCACCTCGGAATCTAACGAAATTCGACGTGGTAGCTAAATTTCAGAGACGAATCTGTGCGGCAGAAGTCCGCTTCACATCCGAGATTTAGAAAAAATTTCTGATTTTCAACCGAAATTCCTATTTTACCCTTATCCAAAATCTTGGATTTTCTGGGGTTTCACATATTAAGTACTTATTTTATAAGAGCTTATATCATAAGTCATTTTTTAATAAGTTATTTGTGTTTGAATGCATATTTTAAAAAGCACTTATGTATTATTTTAATGTGTTTGAATACATTATTACATAAGCACTTATAACAGTTGAAATTATTGAAAAGACCATAATAAACACTTATAAAATTAAAATGTTTGAATAAATAATCACTTGTCATAATTTTCATGTATTAATTTTCCATTCAAAATTTTAATCTTTTGTTCATAATGTATACAACAAAAAACATGTAAGATCATCGCAGGGACAAATACAACCAAAAACAAACTAAACGATATACTATATGTATCTTGTCTCGATCATATTTTGTATAAAATCACTAATTCCTTTCACATTTTAAAACTCACTATTAGAGTGTATAATAATAAAGTAAACTAGCGTTTATTTTTTTTACTTAATGTTGAATTTTTTTTCCCTGAATAGTACTTAATAGGTGTAATGTCTTGGAAATACACTGAAAATTTTATAATATGTTCAGGGTGTCAAATAAAATAAACTATATTTTTTTGGCGTTTAAATGACTAAAAATGAAAAATGATAAAAACCCGAAAATTTTACAAGAGCCAAATAAATTTAGTAAAAATGTCAAATGAGGACCTAAGGGTCATAAATGAGTAATGTAAGTGTCAAAGTATAAGTGAAATAAAATGAAATGGAAATGAAAGTGATGAGGCTTTAAAATGAGAAAATGAAACCAATTAATGTGTTAGCCAAATATGGCATTACATGAGAATAAAGCACTAAAGTGTGGGCATTCACATTTTTTAGAGGAGCTGGGCTTGGGAGAAGAAGTTATTTTGGTGTGTTCTCTCCATTGCCTATCTTTGTTCAAGCAAGAAGAGAGAAGATTTGAAGAGAGCAAGGCAAGAAAACTAACCCTAGCTCCCTTTTCGATGATTTTGGATTTGGAGAAAAACCTAAACCTTATGTAAAGATGATTTTGATTGGTTGTGGATCAAATTTGAGGTTACTTGATTAAGTTTCAAAGTGCTTTGGTTAGGATTGGTTTGAGGACTTTGTATGAAGGAATGATGAAGTTTCAGTTAGTTTGGTTATCAAAAAATTTCCTCAAACCCCCCGTTTTTGTTTTTAAGAGGTTAAGTTATAATCATCCAAATTGAATGATTCTAATTGGTAAATAACCATAAGAGCTAGAGCTACAAATGTATAGAAGGGACCAGGAGAAAATTGTAGCTCCAAGGCTCCCAAATATGGTCTTGTATGTGAGCGGTAGCTCACAAGGGGAGTGCCTGTTGGTATAGTCAGGGTGTTTTCATGTAAGTTGAGTTTCACTCATCCAAATTGAGTGATTCAAAATTTTGGATAAACTAGACTTCTATGGGAATAATTTACTTGGAGGAAGTGTATGCAATTTGTAACCCCAAAGTGATCAAAAATATGTTAAAATGGAGCTATGTGCAAGAACAATCTGATTATGTTTTTCAAATTAGAGTAGTCTAGATGTAAAATACAATAACTTGAGTTTTGGTGATCCAAATTGGATGATTCCAATTGTAGATGAAACCTTATAACCATAGATTTAAATGAGTAGAAGGAACCATTACCAATTTATGGAGTTAAGACCCCTGAAATCGAGAATAACAGTAGGAAATCGAGTGAGTTGGGCATACCGACCAGTTTGGCATTAAAATGTCGTAACTTGAGTTTGGGTGATCCAAATGAGATGATTCCAATTCCTACTGAAAATAGACTCATATAGATATCATTTTCTTGAAGGAATCATGAGCAAAATATGGCTCATGTGTTCCCAAATTTTTTTTCAAGTGAAGGTATATTGGGTAGACATCAACCCTAACCAAAAATCCTAGAATGCACAACTGATTTTTTTTCCTTGGGTTGTTCTTTGATAGTGACATATTTATGATGGATTGTGGGTTGGTGACGAGGAAGATCGACCCAAGAACGGATTCCGAGAATAGGGAATCGAAGAAATGACAATCTTTTGGGTTTGTTCTTCACACTTCTTTCCTTGTCGGGGTTTTGTGTTTCATGAAGCCAAACTAAATCTAAAAGGTTTTATATGAATATGCATGTGTGCTCCATTTGAGCCATAAATGAATTGGTTTGTTCTCCACTTCTCTCTCTCTATTTCTAAAATGTTTGAAAGATTATGAAATAAGTGGATTTATTGAAATGAATTGAGATAAATTGCATATTGACAAGAAGGAGAACTGCTCTATGCAGAGAGGGCTTCGTGTGGGTACCGGATTTGTGAGTTTTTGACAAACTCCGAGAGGTAGGGGTTTCTCCTCACGGTTTTATTCCCTTCTTTAAGCACACCAGAATGTTTGAGCTTCTAATGAGGCCGCAGAAAATGCTTTTGATCGGTCCCAAACCCAATCGAATTGATAAAAATTTTTAACTAAATGCTACCTCAGAACCGTGGGGCTGTTTCGGGGGTTTATTTTTATAAAATTTGTGATAAATCATGTATTGGTTCGAGGAGGCCTAGGAATGGTCAGTGGAATTGCGGGTTCACTAAGTGGAACCGAGCGATTCAGATTTTTCAGAATAGTAACCCAGGGATTTCACTATTCTGTAAATGTTGTTCTCAAAATATATTTTTGTGAAAATATGCTGTCGAGTGATTTAAATTAAATTGCTCGTGTTTGATCATTAGCCCAAGTGAGTTAATTTTGATGTGTATGAATTGATTAATTACATGACATGATTGCGGATTGGATATTATGTGGATATGTGCATGTTTACATATTTTGCATGTGATTAGACTCAGATTGGAATTGGTATACATGCACATTCCATATGCACTAACTGAATCTCAGACTATAGGAAAGGGAATGTATTTGCATTTAGCCCAGAGAAAAACGGTTCTGAGGGTTGTCTAAAATATTAATTATCAAGGGTAGTCTGAAATTAAAATATCAATCGTCTGAGCTGCCCAATTGATATTCACCTGAGGGTAGTCCATTAAACAAATAATAATATATCAACTCGTCTGAGCGGCCCAATTGATATATACACATTCAGAGGGTTGTCCACAAACAAACAAACAAAATAATAATTTTCTACAATGAGGCTTGAAGAGGATGAGCCTGGTGAGGACTCGATCCGAGTTGGTCAAAGTGCAGACATTCAAGTAGATCAAGCATTTTCTGAATGTATGTTTATTTAGAACACAGACCGCACTTGGGGCAGTAGTAGCCCACTTAGGGCGATTCCACATCGAGCATTAGCCTGCTCCCGTCGAGGATATTATTTTTACAAAAATAGGGAGCGCGAGGGACATTTCTACCTGGTGGATTATGATTAGAAGAAAGTCGGGTTGTGGCTTTGGTTGGTGATATACTATATTGAAATGTCTAATTTTTAATATATGTATCATTAAGAGTGAAAATATCGTAACTCTTGTAACTATTTGGTATATAGTCGATTCATAGTTATATGTATTATGAGCATCGTTTCAGGAGCCTCCCAAGTGGTCAGACATTACTCATGTGATCGATATTGGATATATCATATATCACCCGCTCGGGACAGTATATGAAGGTTTTGTATTGCAGAGCTCCCAATACAAAGAAGACTATGCCCTATTTTGGGTGGAGAAATGTCTGCCACCGACATTCACGAGTGTTTCCGCGGTCGACGGTAGTCAACGACTTCCTGCTCAGCCTCTACATAACGAAGGCAGGCTGGATATACCAATAAGGATCAAAGGAGCAGTACTGCGCCGAACGTAATGAAGTGTCACCCTGATCCGTAACCCAACGGGATAGTATCGATAGTGTTCACGAAATGACGGACAACTGGCCACAGCTTCAAATGACCATACTACAGGTTATAAACATTTTTTATACCTATCAAGAATTAACTGACTCGCAGTTTGATTCATTATCCCAGGCACCGAAAGCATAGATTAAATCGCTTAAGGGAAAATGAAAAGAAAATTGTGAAATACATGATTGTGATTAAATGATTTATCGTATATGAAACTCGCATGATCGAATGACCAATGAATTGTAATTTTAATGTATACGAAATGAAAAAATATAAATATAAGGTATTGTACCGTATCGGGTCATTGGAAAATTATACAAAGCACATTGATTTAGAAAAATGCATGATTTACTTAAATCAAATGAAGAGAGAACTGTATAGAACCATTAGGCATGAAAATGCTTAACGCGTTGTTTTATCATCGCGCAGATACCGAGTGAACGGGTACAAAGGAAAAGACGGCAGCGATTCAGAGTTAACTTCAAGGCCTCATGGAGTTGAAGTAAAGCTCCGACCATGCATTCATGAGATATATTTAACACTTATTGTATAAACTCTGATTTTGTTTTTGTAAATATTTTGGTATTGAAAAAGGCTAGTAATGCCGTGAATGTATAAAGCGTAGTAATGAAAATCACCGGCATGTAATGCCATATTTAATGGAAATGTGTATTGAAAAACAAAATGACGGGCCCCCTTTAAGTTGAATTAGTATATACAATTGTATTTTCATAAAGATAAATATCCTTTACAAAAACGAGCATTGAAATGTGTTTTACCCGACAAGAAAAGGAATCGATTCTAAAAGAGGAGCGTCCCTGATCCTGCCAGCCTCCCGTCGGGTCGCTCTGCAATATGAAGTCGTCACAATAGGATTAAGTACTAATCATTTTTTTTCTAACAAAATCAATCATTCAATTTTTATCTAAAATTTTAAATTAAAAATATATATGCTTGTATTTAATTAGTATGAAATGGGATTATAAGACCAGAAAATTCCAATTTATGAAATGGTAAAATGGTAATTTCGGTCAAAATCCGAAATTTTTCTAGATCTCTTGATGATCTAAACGGATTTCACCACTTGGAATCGGGCTTCGGAAATCTTAGTTAGCCACGTCGAATTTCACACTCGAGACAATGAATTTCACGTTTTTCGAGGTGCCAGGTGCTTCAAAATGGCTTGTAAAAGACATGTGATGTGACAAAAGTCACCTACTACATATACCCATGTGACACATGTTGCATGAGTAGAGAGAGGACGAGATGGATGGCTTAGATTAAGTCATGTGTCAAAATCAAAAGGATAAGATTGTGAACAGAAATGTTAATGAGAATGAAGACAAAGTTGAAATAGTTATCTTCTCCAAAATTGAAGAACAAACGTACAGTGGCTGGAATTTTGTGCAGTGGGTTGATTTTTGAGGTTTTACAGAGAGAAGGAGCTCCTTCTCTTAGATTTGTCGCGCTGAACGCCGGCTCTCGGATGAAGCAAGAAACAAAGTCGATCGAGCCTGGGTGGAGTTTCACAACTCCGCGATAGGATCTTTTCCTGCATTATGTTATTATTCGCTAAGAGCCATGTAAATGGTTGGGGATGTTTTGAGGCTTGGATTAGCCGTGGCTTTCGGTCTCAAAACATTTGAACCAAGTGGGAGAAAATCCTCATTGTTAGGCTATGAACAAAGGCAACCGAGGGTTTCAATTGCTCACGTGAATAGTTACGCATTTCTTAGTGGAATTTTTATGATGTCAGTAATTCAAAATGACCATTGTGTTTGTTAATTAGTGAGCTAATTTGGTATTGATTGGTAACTTTAATGAACATGATTTATGTGGATTGAATATGTTTAGTATATTATGTTTTATATATTAACATGAGTTTGTTGATCGACATACATTCCATACGTGATCAAAATTCCTTAGAATATTAGAGTGAGTGCATGACATGAAAGAAAACAAAATCAAAATGTTTTGGTGGAAAGGAATTTCGACTGAAGATTTTCTGGAGAATCGTGTTGGGAGATTGTCCACACCGGTACATCGGAGGGGCCCAGAATTTGAGCCAGGAGGGCTATCCACGTATTCGGGCTCGGAGGGTAGTCCAATATATTTACCGAATCTCGGTAGTAAGTTTTCGAGAACAAAAAGCTTTTGTTTTGAAAACTTGATATTTTACTCGCATTCGGTTTAGGCATATGTGAGGGAGTCGGTGAGGACTCGGGACATGGGATTGAGCATGTAAACATTCGAGTAGGTTCATGTAATTGTTGATGTGATTCTGTTTTCCATGACATGTGCACTTAGCCGGGAGTAACCCACGTGAGGAAATTATCACTATCGGGCTTTGCTCAACCCGCTGAGGATCACTATTTCGCATAGAGGTAATGTGAGGACGGCGCTCACTAGACGCCGCGTTTAAAAGAAATCCGGGTTGTGGCTTTGGTAGAGACTTGTGTATAACATGTATTAGAAACTGTACATTTTAATATATGTTGAATTAAGAGTGATTTATTAACTCTTGAACTATGGTAATTATAGTTGATATATTCGTGAGTATTTGATAGGCCCGCGGCCAATATTTTACTCGCATAGGGATCCGGTGTAGTCATTGTAAACCGTTGGGGATGTATTGTACCTGGTAGAGTTTCCATTAAAGGAGACTTCGTCGATTTTCAGAGGGTGTCGTTGCCTGACATCCACGGTATTCCGTTGTGTCGACAAGTCATTAACTGGACCCCTGAATTCAGGGCTACATTTTAGGACGCAGCCTGTGGGTAAACGATTACCTAGGAGCCTCCGGGCTTGGGTATCCATAAGTTTAGTCCCGATACTAGCTTCACGCCTTGGTATCAAAGCATGGAAAAGCACGAATAGTTGTGGTTTGATGGGCACGTGCAGATCATGCATCCATCAGGCATTCGATGATTGGATGGTGATCATATGTTGTATGAATTGTGTGAAATCGTGTGCTTGGTGAATAGGCACATAGGAAAAATGTTGAACACTAGTTAGTGTGAGAACAACTTGTTTGAGAAATTTCACAAAATAGAATCCGTAATTAAATGAAAAAAAATGTGTATTAAAGAGAATTTTTCTCGAGGTTTTACAAGGTGTAAACTGAAAATAAATAAAATAAAATGAATTTTAATGAAATTATTTTGTTCTACTGAAATGAAAAAAAAAAAAAATAAATATATATATATATATATATATATATATATATATATATATATATATATATATATATATATATATATATTTTTTTTTTTTTTTTTTTTACGGTCTTCCAGCAGTGGGAAAATGGCAATGATGTGAAAAAATAAATAAAATAAATTAAATTAAAAAATTTAAAAATAAATTTTTTTTTTTTTTTTTGTTGAAATATGATTTAATAAATTATTGTCTTACATTACCACGAATGCAATGGACATTGTATGAAATGCTTTTAGTGTGTAATAAGTGTCTCTGGTCGTGAGCCAGACCTGGGAGATGCTCGATCGCTGTGATAGAGTTGGACTTAGAGGTTGAGGCCTTTAGAGGAGCCCCCTTGTATGCACCTCCTCCCTTAGGGATTAGGGCTTAGGATGGGGTGGATGATAAGGTCGAGGTCATGAGCCAGAGATCTCCTGATCTACCCACAAATGACCAGGTCATGGACACGTCGGGGAGTTCGACGGCCATCCCGATGGATTGACTGATAGCTTACAAAGTCGTCATCAATTGTGAGCGTAGGAGGGTTACCGCCTACACGCAGGACGGTACTCGTGTTGTATTTCAAGGGGACAAGCATGATATTTTGCCCCGCATGCTATAAGAGTCCAAGCTGCCGTGGATACCATGGTTGGCTAGCAAGCCTTACCCTAGAAGACAAGGTGAGACCGGACTTAGATCTACCTCGAGTAGACTGCGAGTATGAGGATGTTTTTCCGGATGAGCTACTGGGATTGCCTCCGCAGAGGGTTGTAGACTTCGGTATCGAGTTACACCCTAATACTTCACCCATCTCTATGACTCCGCATAGGATAGCACTAGTTGAGTTGCAGGAACTCAGAGTCTAACTACATGAGCTACTAGACAAGGGGTTCATTAGACCGAGCACTTCACCATGGGGCGCTCCGGTCCTATTTGAGAAGAAGAAGGACAAGACCCTTCGACTGTGCATTGATTACAGACAATTGAACCGGGTTACGATCAAGAATCGATACCATTGCCACACACTGATGACTTGTTCGACGGCCAGAGGACCCAGTCTACTCCAAGATAGACCTTCGCACTAGTTACCATCAGCTGAGGGTTAGGGAGATAGATATCCCTAAGACAGCGTTTAGGACGCATTATGGGCACTTTGAGTTTACGGTGATGCCCTTTGGATTGACGTATCATGCCACAAAGATTCATGGACTCTCGCGCATAGGGTGTTCTAACCCCATCTAGATCAGCCATGTGCCTGCGGGATGACAGCTTGATATACTCCCAGCCGAGTGGGAGCATGAGAGCACTTGGAGGATCAAGCTTCACGCTGCTGAGAGATCATCAATTGTACGCCAAGTTCAGCAAGTGCGAGTTTTGGCTTACGGAGGTGAGATTCTTGGGACACACGGTGTTTGATCAAGCATGTCACCCAATTCCAGAGAAAGTCGAGGCCGTGATTTAGTTTGGAGGTCAAGTCGCCTTTCGAGATACGCATTTGGGATCATTGGCACACAGGTGGAGATTCACTGAGGATTTCTCCCAATTAGCAAGACTATGAAGAGAGATTTCGACCTTAATGAGGTCGTTTGATTGATGACCGACGCGAGTGAGGCATTCCAAGAAACAAGAGTGAGGCTTACTTCAGCTCCTATCCTGATAGTCCCGGACAAGGGACAGGGGTACATAGTGTAATGTGATGCCTCGTGGGCCAGACTGGGATGTGTTTTGATACAATCCAGGAGGGTAGTAGCTTATGGTTCCCGTAAATTGAAGAATCATGAGCAGAATTACCCCACACATGACACTGAGTCAAGGCCATAGTCTCGCCTCAAGATTCGCGCCACTACTTATAATGCCATGAGCAGCCGAGGCGCACTCTGCACTACAAAGTCTTGAAGTGGCACACGCATCAAGACCAACATGAGGCAACGCAGATGGATGGAGTTCCTAGAGGACTATGACTTACTTTGCATTACCACCCCGATAAGGTAAATGTGGTGGTCAGATGCACTTAGTCTAAGTCACAGGAGATTCGGGTCAAGCACAAGACTCGCTTAACAGTACGTGGTATGTTGGGAGTTTAGTAGCTACACCGCCTCTGTCGGCAAAGTGATCGAGTCACGTGGGCGTGATGCAAAGATACGTCCAGAGGACCGGCACGTCGCGTATAGGTGACGAGTACCGGACCGCCCACGCAGATGGTAGTCTTCTAAGAGGAGGACTGGCAAAGGGTTCCCATTCGAATCGATTTTAAGAGAGGAGATTCTCAAGGAGTTACATTGCTCTCGACTCACATCCGTGTGGCACCTAAGATGTACCAGATCTTCGCCGCTAGTACTACTCTGAGCTGGATGAAGAGACACGTAGGGACTTGTTCAACGATGTCCTCCCACGTGTCGCCAAAGTTGCTGGCCGAGCACCGTGGCCGCATGGCTACTTCAGCCATTGGAGGTGGCTGAGTGGAAGTGGGAGCAAGTCACGATGGATTTTGTGAACCACTTGCCACGGACACCGTAGGGACATGATGCAATATGGGTGATAGTGGACCGACTCACGAAGTCGTCACATTTTTTAGCCGTGCGAATGACCTTCACATTGGAGAGATTCTACAAGTTATATATTCGAGAGATAGTCCGGCTACATAGAGTATCATCAGTATCCATAAGGTCTGGGATAAAGACCTTGAGGCTCAAGTAATTTTTCGAAGAGTTTCCAAAGGCTACGGGCACACGACCGACCATGAGTACGCCTTTCCACCCGCTGCATGCATGGTCGTAGAGGACCATACAAGTGTTAGAGATTACGCCGCGAGCATGCGCCCCGGATCAAGGGTAGTTGGGAAGAACATTTGCCCTTAGTGGAATTTGGTCGGCAAATAATAGTTATCAAAGTAGCATACGATGGCACCACATGGCGGGTATCAGATGAGGCCATGCGCATCACGATATGTTAGATCGAGGCGGAGAGAGCCCATCAATCGGGTCCCTGACTGGACAGAGACACCTCCGAGAAGCGGTGAGCTTGATACGACAAAGATCTTCATGGCTTAGAGCCGGTAGGAAGAGCTATGCCGATGTACGACGCCGACCTTTAGAGTTCGAGGTCGAGATCACGCCTTCTAAGGTGATGCCTAAGAAAGGAGGGTTAGGGGTCTCAGCAAGCAGGAAGCATCACGAGGTTCATCGGGCCCTTCGAGATACTTGAGAGGGTAGGCATCAGAGCGTATAGGTTGGCTTTTACCCGCCAATATCGCCTGGCCCTACCGGCAGACACGCTCCATGCCTGCAGGTACACTCCGGCATCTACCATGTGTTGGATCGGGAGTAGATTGAAGGACACATACGGACCTTCGAGGAGGGACCAGTGTGCATTATGGATAGTCGGGATCAGGTTTTGCGACGCAAGACCGTAAGGCTAGTGAGAGTGCTATGGCAGCACCGTGGAGTGGAGGAGTCAACGTAGGAGTGCGAGGACATGATGCGGGCCACCTATCCCTTCTCTTGCTTGTGGACGTAAGGGTATCGCGCTTACCAAGCAGACTTAATGACTAGTTTACATGCATGGCATAGTGCACGTCGCACATACATGTGATTTTTTGTGATTGTCCAGAATTTCGAGACGAAATTCCTTTTAAGGAGGGGAGAATGTAAGACCCGGTGAGCACTTTCTCGAAAAACGGCAAAATGGTACTCTTCTAAGTAAAACCGAAATTTTTCTAGATCTCGGATGACGAAACGGATTTCACCGTTGGAATCGTCTCGTGAAATCTAGCTACCACGTCGAATTTCGTAGAATTCCGAGACAGTCGGAATTTCACGTTTTTCGAGGTGCCGGGTGCCGTAAAACGGCTCATGAAAGACATGTGATGTGAAAAAGTCACCTACTACATGTACCCATGTGACACATGTTGCATGAGTAGAGAGAGGATGAGATGGATGGCTGATTAAGCCGCGTGTCAAAATCAAGAAAAGTGGAAGATGGAATTTATGAAAATGTTTAATTTATAATAAAGCACAAAAGTCAAAATAGTTATCTTCTCCAAAATTAAAGAACAAACGTGCAAGGGCTGTAATTTTGTGCAGCTGGTCGATTGAGGTTTTGCAGAGAAGAGCTCCTTCATATTTCAGTCGTCGCTCGCTGGTTCTCGACGAGCAAGAAGCAAGTCGATTCACGCCGGCGAGGGCTACGCTGCGGACACCGATTTGGTGGAGTTTCAACAACCCAAAAGGTAGGATCTTTTCCTGGCTTGTGTTATTCTTCGCTAAGAGCCAAATGGTCAGGATGTTTCTGGTAGTTTAGACAATTTCGTGTTTTCAATCTCAAAACATTTGAACCGAGCGGAGAAATGCCATTAGTTAGGTCGTGGAATGTGCCAACCCGAGGGTTTCCCATCGTTCACCGGAATAGTTACGTGATTTTCAGCGTGAATTTTTATGATGTCAGGGTGATTCAAAAATGAATTGCTTTTGTGTTTGTTAATTAGCCCATGTGAGCTAATTTTGGTGTTATTGATGTGAACTTAACAAATATGATTTATGTGGGTTAATTATAGTACATAATGTTTTATATATTAAATATGAGTTTGTTGGGATTGGCATAATGTGCATTCCATATGCACCTGTGGGCACCTGTAATATTATGAAATGAAACATATATGAAAGAAAATAAAACTAGAATGTTTATGAAAGAATTTCTGATGAAGATTCTCCAGAATCACAATATAAGATTGTCTAACAATCACGTCTGAGTTCATGAATTTGTTTCCGATGGTCCACTGCATTCGTCTGAGGAAGTCCTGATTTATATTTATCAGATCTTTAGTAAGCTTCTTCAGAACAAAATCTCTTATTTTGAAAACTGATATTTTTACCCATTCGCTAGCACATAGAGTCTGAGACTCCTGGGATACTGGATTGCATGTAGACATTCGAGTAGGTTCATGTAATTGCTTGGATGTGATTGTTTTCCATGACATGTGCACTTAGGTGGGGAGTAACCCACGTAGGAAATTATCACTACTGGGTTTTGCTCACCCTATCGAGGAATCACTATTTCAGGTACAAGGAGTGTATTGTGAGGACTGGCCACTGGGACGCCATCAGCTTAGAAGAAAGCCGGGTCGTGGCTTTCGTAGACTTTTGTATAACATGTATTAGAAATTGTACATTTTTAATATATGTCGAATTAAGAGTGATTTATTAACTTGAACTATGGTAATTATACGACGTATTTTCATGTAAAGATCGACAGTAGCCCAAGTGGCCATAATTATTTTACTCGCATGTGGACCTGTAAATATTGTAAACCGTTTAATAAGTTTTGTACCTTGCAGAGCTCCCCGCATGTGCTGATACTTGCCCGATTGTGGAGTGGTGTCGTGTAACACCAAATATGCCCTAGCGCTGCTTGCTTAGAGAGTATATTAAAAGCTAAATGGAATTTTTCGAAAATAAAACGAGAGACCAGGAATTAATAATAAAGCCAAGGGTAAAGTGGTCTTTTATCACTTGAGGACATAAAAGGCATAAAACAATAAGTTTATATGCAAATGTGAAATTTGAGAAAATATGGAATAGAAATTAGAAAGAATGGAAGGACCTAAATGAAAAAATGAGAAAAGAGTTTATCAACAAAGTACAAACATACTTAACAAAAAAATTTGATAGCAATTGGTCTCTCATTCTCGAGACCAAAACGTAAAGAGAGAGAAGGAGAAAAAGAAGAAGAGGAAGAGGAAGAGGAAGAGACTGTTAAGAGAAGAGAAGGAGAAAGGAAGAGCAAAAGGTATGGAACTTTGTATAGATTTGTGGATACATTGCTGTGCTGTGGGTTGGAGAAACCGAACTTAAAATGAATTCGATGGAAATCTAAAGTTTAGTATGGATACATGTTTTGGGGCTGTGTGGAACAACCTTTGGATACAAGGATTTCTTTGTCAGTATTTGATTTTTCTAGGGTTTTGATAGATTTCATCCTAACCCAAAAATTATCGAGTAAGATTGGTAAACCTCAAAATGGTACAAGAAAAAACATGGAATCCTCCTTCGTGTTTGATTCATGGTTTAAATTAGCAATTGAGTTAGGGTTTAGGAACAAATCTTAACCAATCTTTATAGTTGGTTTATGTATGGGTTATGACCCATTATAGATTTGTTTCTGGGAGGAATTCATGATGGGTTTTTTAGTAAGATAAGTATTGAAAGATGATTTGAATAAATAGAGATTTCAAGATGAATTTGGCGGTTTTGATGTGTATATGGAGTATTGAGTTGATTTGGGTATCAAACATATGGAAAATGGAAGAAAAACACACACTGACAAATTCGAGAAGCAGATCAGCATCAACGTAAATAAGACCGTACCAGAGGGTGTTCGTTTTTCTATTTTGACCAACACAGATTTTGGCCATAACTTGGTCATTTCTTATCCGATTTGAGTGATTCAAGTTGATGGTTAAAATAGACTTCAAGGAAAACCAAACATCCTGAAATAGGTACTCCTTCAAATTTGATTCTACGTACTAAAATTCACTCAAATGGCTCGCCCAATTTCGGTTCTATTTCGAAATACAGAGTACCGGTCATAGACATAACTTGAGTTTTGGTGCTCCAATTTGGGTGATTCCAGTTGGAGAAGAACCCTTAGAACCTTAGCTTCAAAGTAGTACAAAATACCAGTGTCAAATATGAAGTGAAGATCCCCGAAAATGATAAAAGATAGAGGCTACTGCTGCTGCTGCAGCTGCAGGTGCTACAAGTTGCTGATTTTTGTCACGGCTTGCAACTTGCATAACTCCTTCGTTAGTACTCCATTATGGGTATTCTTGGACTCTATGGAAAGCTCATTGAGTCTAGAATCTAACCATATGCTATTTAATGGAATTTAGTGCCCACATCTTGTCTGAAAATTGAATTGTTGTACCAAGTGTACTAATCGCTTGGTTAAAGTTAATTGGAATACATGGTAAAAAAGGATGTAGATATGAACAAGAAATGTAATATGTATAGATGTGTTCATGAAACATGAATGTGATATGGAAAATGAAACGAATCCAAATTACGGAAATATGAACATGAAAGGCAATTTGTCATGAACACATAATGTGGTTAAGTTATATATGATTATTATCGCATATAACCAGAAAAAGATAACAAATGATAGGAAATATATGAATAAGTATACGTGAATGAGTATATGAATGAGTATTTGTGAATGAATATATGAATGAGTCTATGAAACGAGCACATGAATGAGTATGTGAATGAGTATACGTAAATGAGTATATGAATGAGTATATGAAATGAGTACGTGAATGAGTATATGAAATAAGTACATAGATTGAGTATATCTTTGAAAAGATAATACGAAAGTGAATATGGAATTGAAATGTGATATTTGAAAACCAAATGAATGTGAACGATGATAAGGACGGATTCACTCAAAATTGAATCATGCAAATGTGAATGGTATGAATATGGAATTGAAATGTGATATTTGAAAACCGAATGAATGTGAATGATGATAAAGACGGGATTCATTAAACGGAATCCGTCATAAATGTGAATTGGTTGATATATCAAATGAACCACCTGACGGGATGCACAAATCGGCATCCGCGGAAGGCACCAATTGTCCAATGTCCCACTTGGCGTGATGCACCAATCGCACCATGATGGCTTATGGCATTGAAGAGATGTTACCAGCGGATGCACAAATCGGCATCCGCCATGACGGGCGCATTTAAGATGGAATCATACCACATGCCGGGGCGCACTAAACGGCATCCGGCTATGATGGGAGACCGACTGTTAAAATGTGTAGGCACATTACCGAATGATAATAAGGATCTTGATTCATCCAACTTTTGACCGTTTAAATGCGGATTTGAATAGTCAAAGGAAATAACCAACACGACGAGTGTAAATTGGTTTTATATATGTTTAAATCTCATGAATGAATTGTGAATTTTGAATTTATTTGTATTTAAATAGATGTTGTGGATGATGGAATAATTATTTGTAAATGAAAGCATGCTAAAATGAATAGTATGAGTATATGTGGGATATAAAGGCATTATTTTATAAATGTTTACGGGTTTCGCCTTAAATTGAAGTGCTCGCTGCACTAAAAGTCTAAAAATGGAATAACACAAACAACACATGTTTCGAGAAGATAATTGAAAAATGTTCGAGTAAATGGGTTCTAGCTTGATCCGCCAACCTGGGCTCTTAGTCGGGATTCGGTCGCGACACTTTTGAAATAGAAAATGAATAAACCGAACAAAATGTTTCGGTAAGATAATTGAAAATGTAGAGAAACCGGGCTCCTATTGATCCGCCAACCGGTCGAAGTCAGATTCCTGCCACTACACTTTGAAAACGAAAATTCTAATAAAACAATAACTAAATGAATTAAACTGTATCGCCTAATTTCAATTCGTATGTATTTGATATGTTCCGATTTGCCATTGTAGATGTATAAGTTTGTTTTGAATATGATCTAACATGTCATACATGTAGAAGATATGAATTGAAACTTGTAAAAGACATGACACATGGAAGTGATACGACCGTGATAATGATATGGAACCTGAAAAGGATAAAAACCTACATGTGTAATATGAGATGAGTCAGAAGTCACATACAAATAGGCTTCAAGTACGCATAAGGTAAAGTAAATAAAAAGATTGTGACGACGCATTATTTTTAATGGGTCGTTATCGTCTATATGTCTCACTCAAGTTTAAAGCTTAGCACTGGTGTTCAATCGTTGCAGGTAATCAAGAGGAGATAAAAGAGATGTGACATTCCACACTAGCAAGATAAGCCATCTCGTAGATAGGTGCTCACCAAGACTATTTTCCGTGATATCTCGATACCAGATAGACATATATATGTATAAGTGTTTGTATAAGTAAATGGGACTCTAGCATATGTGTATAGATTTTGATGGACAATTACCCGGGTGGTAGTTCTTTTGTATATGTAAATGATTTTTGTTATTACAAAATTGTTTGTATACCCACAGGTATAAGTTCACTCAAAAAAAAAAAAAAGAGGTAAAGAGTCACAGATTATAGTCTCGCGCCCGACTCACTGATTCTCAGCTTTTCAGTCTGATCGAATCGGGCGTGACATGCTCCGGGTTACCTCGACATCCACGAAATATTCGTAGCCGATTGCGTTGTCAACTAATTTCGAGAATCAAGGCCACAATAAGAGTTTCAATTGAATCATACAAAATATGGCTTTCTTATATTATAATAAATAGTTTTTTTCTTAATAGAAAAAAAAACATTTAAAAGAACAATAAGAAAAAGCCAAAGAGCCACATATTTTGGCTTTTTTTATTTTTAACAAAAAGTTTCAAAAATTCAGCAATAAGTCAAGAAAAAATTAAAAAACAAATATACAGAATTCAAAAAGCAATTTAACTTTCAACAAAAATACAAACACCATGGTAGCCTCAAATTAATCATTAAGTACCATTAGCTTTATAGGTGAAAATTCATATGAATAAAATAGACCAAGTCCAACTACTTTTATTTGACATAAACAAGGAATGAGTCCTTAAGATTTGGCAAATCACACAAAGAAGCAAGTCATTACTTCTCACTCGATGAGACTATCATCAACTGTAGTGATAACGGTTTGGCCTCGCGATGAATCAACCTAATTTTGCTCATATTTTTGAAGATCGGATTGAGAAAATAGCACTGACAATCCAGCCTATTGCCCACTACTCCAAATAGGTCAATCGTCATTACCGCCGGCCAACAATTTGACAAGTTTTTTAATTATTACAACATATATTTTTATTATGAAAAATATAAAATAGTTGTTTATAGAAAAATAATAATATTAAATAATTATTTTTAGGAAATAAAATAATATTACTATGAAAAAATAATTTAAAATAAAATAAAATATATAAATATAACTATAATAATTTATTTTGTATAGTCTTTTAAGAAGATAAGAACATACTATAAGTATTTCAAAGAAACTTTCACTACAAGAAAATTGGGATATAGTAGCGCATTTTTAGCAGGGGTCAAAAAATTTCATGACTAAAAATGTACATATAGACAAGGCCATCTAATTCATGCGATTGAATGGATTTCTGGCTACCCTTTTAGCTAGGGAAATCAATAGACCGCTACTATATTGTGGCCCAATACGCACGTCCAGTGTTGACCACGGCTAATTAATGGCTTTTTTCTGGATTTTTTATATTGAAAGATAAAGGAATAAAAAACGGCCCCCTTCAAGAAAGACCTAGATTGCACATTCAAGGACATAAACACAATCGCATTATTATGCATAGGCATAGGCATACTCAGAAGTACTAGTCAGTCATTCAAGCCCATAGGCATGGCCATAGCTCACGTTTTTCATCACTATGAGGCATAGGTACACCCTGAACCATTACAAGCAGTAGTGGTGGTGGAGACTATTTTCCCCTAACGCCCCCTCTCCAACGTCGAATCTTCACCGTTGATTTAATTCCACTACCCTGTGCTTTGTGATTGTGGTGGTGGAGACTTTTTTTAAATGTTTGACGTTGACCCGTCCATAATACAGTAGTGTGCAGCTTTAACACCCATAGCTCACGTTAGCAAGCCTCACCATCCATCCCCATAGTGGTGGTCTCATCTTTTAGATCAACCGCACACCCCTCCCCATAGCTAGGGCTCATCCACTTGCCTTGACAAGATTAGCATCTCTTTCATCGAACTTCGCCGGAGATATTCAATAATGAGACTAAGTTTGTGGATGCGGCTCTCTTCTTCATTGCCCATTCGCATCGCACTACAAAGAAGGTTTTGTTTTCTCGCTTTCTACACGACCATACAAGCTCACTCATCGTGGAATCGCTCTTATACCGCGAAGGAGGAGATGGAGGCAAAGGGATTCCGACGGATAAGAGTTTGTTTGGATATCAAAATGTGTTGCTCTTTGCTTGAGACAGCTGAAGATGATTCTATCCACTGAAGATCAACGCTCTATGATTCTCTCAAAATACAAGGTGCGCTGCTTTGCTGCTCTATTTTCAATTTGTTTTAAATTTACGAAGAACCATGTGGCTTTATATGACTTTCTACCTTCCCATAGTTTTGAAAATGATATCCCAATGACTAATTTCTCTCTCTCTCTTTTCTCTCTTGCAACTCTCTTTGCCCAGGAATGTGCTCATAGTCGAGAGTTTTTCTCGCACTTGAGCATATAATAGTCTCGCTAATCTCTCCTACCGCACCGATTTCTCGACTCGTGGATCCCTAATTCGGCTGCAGACTAATCTTGAACCTTGAACTCCGTCAATTCTAGGTAATATCATTTCTTCCATTTGATTCCCATTATTTTGGGATTGATATCTTCCGGTGGGCTGCATGTATATGGTGCATGTTACCCCATATACTTTTTTTTTCTCTATTGTCCATGAAGGTAAGTTCTGCATTCGGGCTTATGTTTATAATTTGATCACGTTATTAGTATGCTTGATATGATTAGATCCCTTATGTTTCTAGAAGCTTACATTTGGTATTATTACCAGTTAATGAATCTTTACTCTTGTATAAAAAACAAAACAAAAATTCGTTCAAGATGGTTTATTATTAGTGGATCTGTGATTCATGCTTGCAACTTCAGGCTTTACTCCAATAAGGATGCGCTATGTGATGATTACCGTGGCGGGGGCCGCTTTCCTTCATCATCCTCGAATGGAAAATATTGTACATATATATATATATATATATATATATATATATATATATATATATATATATATATATATATATATATATATATATATATGATATCGAATGTTCGTGAGTTGTAAGGTCTCACCTAAGACTGAGTCACAAGCTATGTAAAAATTTTCCCAGACACCCGGTCATAGTCATAATGTTGATTCCGCATGGGCTGATCTTGAAGCTGGTTTTTGTGTGGTTTTGAGAAAGATGTTGTCCTTTGCAAGACTAGCCTTTTAGGTCGCCTAGGATTGTGTCTGGAAGTGGCCAAGGAGTAAATCCCTGCACACCAAATCACGAGTTTAAAGCCAAAATATTCTTCTTTTTTTTAAATACACATATAGACATCTTTTTAAAATATTCACCAATCTAGTCTTTGTGTTTTGAAAACTGCAATTACCAACTATGATTTTAAAAATTAAGCTTAAAACTACATTCACCAACTAAGGTTTTAAAAATTAACCTTAAAACCACACTGTAAGTGTAAGTGGCTTTAAAATTAAATTCTTAAACTTTTCAAAAAAAAAAAAGTCCTAAAACTTATAGTTGATGAATGCGATTTTAAGTTTAATTTTCAAAATCACAATTGTTGGAGCAATCTCAAAGCACAAAGCCTAGCTTGGTGGTTATTTTGAAACCACAAAAAGCCCCGATATGCTTTAATCAACTGGGGTGCTGCCACTAGTAAGGTGGTGCCAAATCGAACTTCAAGTCACATACCAAGACTCACAACAACATAAGTAAAAATATTAAGCATCAATAGTGGCATTTCATTAGCACACATTTCTCCTTTATACATACCCTATTTATCAACCCTACAAGAACTTTGTGAAACAAAGGAGATTACTTTCACACAGTTAAGGTCAAATTCCTAGCCAACATGCGTTAAATTATATTGAATTAATTAGGTATGACTGTGCATGCATGAAAACTTAGACTTCCCATTCAAGTATCCTTGTGAGATAAATATCTTCTTATCACCTACTAAAGACATTTATGTTATCAAGTATGCGACTAAGATTTATTTATCTACAAATGATTCTTGAATTGTTCGATTGGACAATATAGGAAAACATAATATCTATAAAAGTTACTCTCTTATGTTCAATTCATTTGTAAGTGATTTGTCGCCCCGGTGTTCTCTCGGTACATATTTGGTCAAGGTCAAACAATATGCCTTGCCCTTTTCGTGGTACTTGGAGAACTAGGAAATGTCACGAATTTTTACTAAATGAAATGAAGCATATTGTAGTCTAACTCATAGAGATTGTGTATTTCTATATGATAGAACCAACACCTAAATTAAGAAGTTGGGAGACGTTAGAATGCATACAACATACATTATAATTCGACATGGTCAAATTTCTCATGAAGCTGGAAGGAAATAAGAAAATGCTAAACAAGTTAGATGGAAAGTCGCAGGGTGAGCCAAGAATAAGATAATGGGTTTTAGAGTTCTCGACTTCGCTTCAGTGAATGCTCAGAAGTGACAAGCTACCATGTCCTTGTGTTCGCTGTAACAACCGCTTCCAATGCGCATCAGACATATTATGCATAATCATTTGCAAAACCATGGGATAGTTAGAAACTATGTCCGCTTGCGGCTTAAGAGAATATGAGTTTAATGAGTCAACATATGATGATGAGTTTGAAGATTCACCTCATGACGACATGCATGGATTGCTACATGTTGCATTTCAAATGTCAAAAACTAGTAATGTGTTAGAGAAAAATGAAATTCAGCTTATTGAGACTGGCCTTGAAGAACCAATGATGAAGCAACAAAATTTTACAGCTTTTTGAAGGATGCGGAGAAGGAATTATATCCTGGTTGTACTAAATTCACAAAGTTAGCTTTTGTGATAAGGTTAATTCACATTAAGTGTCTCAACGGAATGGAGCAATAAGTCATTCACGATGTTATTAGAACTTTTGAAGGAGGTACTTTCTGAATGTGATAATTTTCCAAGAAATTTCTATGAAGCAAAAAAAATACTCCGTGATCTTGGGCTTAATTATAGCAAGATAGATGCATGCCTACAAAATTGCATGTTGTTTACTAAAGAGAATGCAAATGCTGATAAATGTACCATTTTGTGGTACCTCTAGATGGAAGAATGCCGAGTTTAACTCAAACTGGTTTAGGAACATGTTTCGCTGATAAGAAAATTTCGCTGCTCTTAATGTACACTTTCCCCAATACCAAGGCTTCAAAGGTTGCTTATGTCATCAAAAACGCCTCCTACATGAAGTAACATGCACAAGGTCGCACTACTAATTTCTTGATGAGACATTCAGCTTGACTTTATCTTGGAAAAATTTGATTATTTAAACTTCACATTTGCATTGAGCATCAAGCAATGTTAGGCTAGGGTTAGCTTGTAGATGGTTTCAATTATTTAGTAATATGTCTATCGCCTATAGCACATGGCCACGTTTCTCATCCCAGACAACTTACCACTGATGTGTATGAAACAATCATTTTTCATGTTATTGTTTCTCATTCTTGGCCCAACTGCTCCTGGAAATGACATTGATATATATTTACAACCCTTAATAGACGAGTTGCAAGAATTATGGGAGCATGGAGTTACTACATATGATATCAAGGCGAAAAAACAAAATTTTCTCATGCACGCTATATTATGGACAATTAGTGACTTTCCCGTATATGCAAACCTTCTGTGGTGGAGTACAAAGGGACAATTTGCTTGTCATTCTTGCAATAAAGAAACTTGTTCCCATCGATTAAAACATGGGAGAAATTTTTGTTACATGGGCCATCGTCGATTTCTTCCATAAAATCACAAATTTAGATGTGATAAAAGGTCTTTTAACGTGGTGAAGAGAATTGAGATTACCACCTACACAATTACTGGGTTGATGTGTTTGGAGCAATTAGAGATCTAGAACCAATATTCTAGGGAAGTCACAAAAAAGAAAAACGGAAAATACTACACGCCAAGACAATTGGAAGAAAAATAGTATATTTTTTCACTACCATATTAGAAAACACTCATGTTACGTCATACTCTAGATATCATGGTTGAGAAGAATGTGTGTGATAGTATAATTGGGACATTGTTGAACATTGAAGGTAAAACTAAGTACAACTTAAATAGTCGCCTAGATTTTACAAGCCATCGGTATTAGGTAGCCAACTTCACCCAATAGACAAAGGAACAAAGTTGTTTTGCCTTTGGCGATGCTATTCATTGACTTCGATAAGAGGATAGAATTTCTATAGTTTCTAAAATCGGCCAAGGTCCCCGATGGTTATTCTCTCAAATATAGCTCGATGTGTGTAACTCAATGAAAGGAAGATAGATGGTCTAAAGTCTATGATTACGCGGCGTTCCTCATGCAACAACTTCTTCCTTTACTATTCGTGGGGTTTTCGCATAAGAATGTATCGAGCTATCATCGAAGTTGTGCAACTTCTTCAAATCGCGGTTTCAAAAGTATTATCAACAAATCAATTACAACGGTTGGAGAATGATATCATCGTCACACTATGTAAACTATTGAGAATATTTCCTCCATCGTTCTTTGACATTATGATGCATCTACTTGTGCATCTAGCAAATGAGGCAAAGATTGCTGGACCCGTGCAATATCGTTGGATGTACCTTATTGAACGGTATTGTTATGATCCCATACTCCTCATTTTACATAATTTCATAATATGTTCAATGTATTAACATGTTCATTGATATACCTTTGGTTGATAATAGGCAATCACACTCTAAAGTCATATGTGCGTAATAAGACTTAATATCCGTGAAGGTTCTATCAGAGAACAATTAGAGTGGAAACTGCATTTAAATATTTTGTTTAGATATTCAATAATGTGGGAAACAAAATATAATCTTCGATCATAGGAAACTTGTTTATTTGACTCACATAAAAGATGAAGAGTTGATTATCTTCATGTATCGACGATCATTGGGAATGCATACATGTCGTGAACTTAGTTCAGAAGAGTGGGCACAAGCACATTTATATCTGCTAACAAATTGTGAAGATGTCATTCCATTCATTAAGTAAGAAATTTATTTAAATTTTAATAGAAACTCTAGTTAAAATCCTTAACTGATGATAAGGAATTTATGAAGTGGTTTGAAAGACGTGTAAGTATATTTCTTATTATGTCATTTGTTTTATACTATGAGTTTATTGAATTGAATCATATTATCAAGATTGTAGTTACACACCGCATCATGAGGGTCATATATCATAACACCTTCTGGCATTATCACGTGGTCCAAATACATGTGTTACATGCTTCTAAGGATACATTATTAATGGATTTAGATTCGACACTAAGGACCGTGATAACAAAAGAAAGATGCAAAATAGTAAGCATAGAAGAAAAGTCAAGTCTGCAAGCGCCCATATATAAACCAATTACATATGTCCCCTACTATGTTGTCCTTACTCAAGTTGTTGAATTACACTACCTTGGTGGAAATAGGTCATTTTATTAAAGTGTGATTGGTGGATGTTATAAATGTTGAAGAGGAATAAAAAAGGGATGAGGCGGCCATATCTCTATTAATTTTTGGTACGAATGTTATATTAATCGATGAACCTTGAAGCCGTATCTTGCCAAACAAGTGTCAGAAGGACTCAAATGAATCTGATTGGTATACTTGCCATACAAATGCACAAATCATGAGATTTGTATCAAATGAGCAGGGAAATATCTAATGACTTAACCATTTCAACAACAAATTGACCATATGGGATGATCACTCACCCTCTCAGACGGTTGATAAGATATGATCAGGTGGAATAGAATGATGTCTTAGAGAAACCTATCCTAAAAAAATAATGTAATTCCTCAAAATGAAAAAGAAGAGGAAGAAAGAATAGATGATTAATTTTCTTATTGAATGGAAAGAATTGTAATTCTCCTATTTTTCTTTACTAATAGAGTTCTTTAATGATACCTCAATTCTTTTGTTTTTCCTCACTTCTTGGCCGATAAGAGTTTCGATTTAACTTTCGTATTAATCGCCCATATTATACTTTGTTATTTTGATAATCTATGGTAATAGACTATGTCTCATCGTCAGAAAGTGTGTTTAAACAAGTGATCGCATCTCGATATTTTCAACCATAAGAAACAAACATGCTACCTGATTTTTGTGCATATTTTTTAACTCCATTTACCCAAAGCCAGTAGTTTCTAGTTTAAGTGTTTTCTGTAAGGATAATGACTTAAAACTGAGGTCTTATCTACATGCTCATATACTTATTTACTAATATTTTTGTAATTGTTATATTTGAATAGGGTTATATTTAGCCAAAAGGAAACGAGGTCCCCACACGTAATATCGGGTTTACTAGCATTGAGGCCTCGGAGAAAGAGGATACCGCTTTCATTCAATGAGTATGGTCATGGTGAATGAAATAAAAGGGCATCGCCTGTGTTACTTAGGGACTTAAAGTGTAATCACACAATGTGCCTTACGTAAGCTAATGGTTGAAATCTCAGTTGATGACAAAGAAAAGATATGGGCCCTTGTTTTGGTATGTTTTTTGTTCATATTAATTTGAAGTGAAATATTATTGTTGACTTATCTAATGACAATTATTTGAGTTTTTTTCAGGAAAAGTTTGACGTTGAGGGGATCGAAAATATAATATACTCTCCTTAGTCAAGATACTATAGAAGTTAATAGGAGCAAATGAAAGCAACTTTCTTTACTATGAATCTGGGCTACTAATGAGAGTTGTTAAGTGTATGCTCACCACTTGTTTCTAATGTCGATTTGAGATGGCTTCATCCAATTGAGTTCGAAGAGGCACAAGTAAGATTTAACATAACATTTTTTTAAGATCATACATTTACTTTTATTTACTTTACATTTGTATTTGTGCCTAATATGTCATCTCTAAAAGAAATAAGGAAAATAGAGCTGAATGTAAGATTAATCACACATCGTGGTTCAAAAGCTTTGCACAAATGCTATGAACAAGTTAAGCATCATTTTTAATAATAATGTTATTTTTAATGGAATTGATGATATTATTAATTTATTTTACACTCATTTATATAGGCGCGACCGAAGGAGGATGGGTACACAACCTAAGAGATAGATATGTTCAAGCTCACTCATACACGCAAGGACGGAACCTTGTTGATGATGCATCTCGTGATATTATGGTGAATATCACTATTTTTTCATAACAATTGTCTAAAATATAATGACATACTTATATGCAGTAATTTAAGAGTGATTTTCCCTTAATTATCCCTTAGGCCAAGTTTGGAGGATATTTTAGCAACTCAAACACAATCAAAATGGGAGAGTCTTCATCATCTCCTCCATTATCGGTGGATAGCATGTACACACAGTGATGGGCCCAAAGACATGTCGTAATGAGGCCTTGGATTCAAATACTCCCTTCGGTGGTAGCCTGGGAGCCAGTTGATCAAAAGAGGCAAATGCAAAGCTTGATTAAAAATGTAGTTTTAGGTGGTGTTTTCTATTTTTATTGCTTCATCATTTTTTTGTCTTTCTAGGTTAAGGCAAAGTGGCTTGATGAAAATGGTCGCTTGTATCAAGATCCGGCTGGGCAAGAGGGAAGATGACCTTGGTGGTCGTTCTAGGAGCATTGTTCTTGCCACAAGCAGTCCTATGAGCAAAATTACAAGTAATCTGCCAGAAATATGGCAAAGATAAATTTAAAGGATCAACTAGTTTTAAACCTTGAGTTCGTTTTTAGTCTTGAGAACACACTTGAGTTTAGTCTCAAGACTACGTAAGATTCCAAAAGGGCGTAACCTCGTACCAGAAGCTTTCGTCTAGAATTTGTTTGGCCTTGGGTTGTTGTCTACAAGTCATTGAGATTCCTATCGAAGGAAAACCAACCTCGCCTTGGCTCTGCTTGTTGCTTTTGCTATATTTCACTTATGCGCATTTCTCTTAAGGATTGAATGATAAGTTATTTTCTATTGAGAAAGATCGAATTTGAAGTGCTCCCGCATAATGGAAAATTTCAAAGATGATGGGATTTATCCTTAATATCATTGTTGTTATTTTCACTTAAGTAAAGATTTATACCTGGTACCAGTTTGTCAGAATAATTAATATGCCTGTTGCACAAGGGCTTCCACATAAAAAAACCTTACAACCGATTTATTAATCCAAAAAACAAATTATTTAGCCATATCGTTCCTCATGGTCGCTGCCAGTCTTCAAACCACGGCTATAGAGTCTCTATAGCCACGACTCGGGACTCAAATGCCAGACATAGCAGCCTTAATGTTATATGGCCTATACTGTCATTAACTCCACTATAGCTCGAGACGGCTTACTGTGTAAGCACATCGCGTCGATAACATTTGGTTACACCATCTATGGCAGCATCATGCTGTGATTTCTTTTATTTGCGGCTATATGTTATAGCCGCAATACTTATTACATTTGGCCAGGGTCACTGACCATGGCCATAGCCTCCCTTTCTTGTAGTGTTTTATTTTACAAAATATAAAACTTGTAAAATTGTTATTTATTATTATTTTTAATATTTTAATGTCGTAATTCGCTTTTGTCCGCTGACCCGCATAAATGAAATTGACTGGTCCTATATTAGCCCATGGCCCTAATGGCTCAAACAAATTTCGTTTCCCCACCATACCATCAACATCTTTAAGTTGCATATCTATAACAACATCGAACAACCTTAATCAACAATGATACAAACTTGTAATCTCATAAATTTTACATTATGCTCTTCATTAAGAGTTAGAAATGTATCTTTCACACTTAAAATATCAATGTTATATTTTTCACAAAAACATGAAACTTGATCTAACAAGAAACTTTAACCACTTTATCTCATCATTCTTACATACTTTTTACCAAAGTTGTACTTTTATCTCATCATTCTTACATACTTTTACCAAAGTCGTGGACACACAATTTCTGATCCTTCATCCACAATATTTGTGACAATTCAACCATAATTCCTAGTGATAGCTCATAAATGTGATGTGAGGTAAAGGCAAATTGATTGTATCAATTTAACATATGTAGTTCCTTATCTTTAATCAAAATTCAAATGATTTTTATAATTAATGATCTCTAAATGCTTCACTATAGATGATAATATATTGATCACTTGCATAAAATTGTAAGACCTCAGAAATTCCAATTTCGAAAATGGCAAAATCGTAATTTCAATTACAAACAATTTTGCTAAAATCCAAAATTTTATTCACGATCTCATGACAAACTGATCGCACCGTCGACCGCCTCGCGAAATTCCAAAGACGCAAAATTTCGCACTGGAAGACACCTGGAGCTGGCACGTTTACTTATAAGATCAAGCAGACGGGCCAGAAAACGATTTTCTACGCGACAAAGTCACATATAACAAGACCTATGTGCCATAAGTGGCACAGGAGTAGAGAAATGATGAAAATGGATCGCCGACAGGTAGTGCCGAATGTCAAAACTGGAAACGAGGGACATAATAGACATTTTGTAATGGTTTAGCCTACCAAGACAAAGGACAAATGACTTGTCTTCTCCAAAAGAAAAGAAGAGAAAAACGTGGGAAAGGGAAAAAGGAGATCCAAGGGTCGATTTTCTGTAAGCTCTAAGCAGAGAGCTCTTCCTTCTCTCTCTAGAAATACGGACGACCGACCGTCAGCCTTCCCACAAGAAGAAGAAACTCCGTTTACGGCGTGAGAGTGGCTTCTGGGTACTGCAGATTTGGTGGAGTTTTCTCAAACTCCGAGAGGTGTGGGTTTCTCCCTACTGGTTTTATTCTTCGCTAAGTACTATGTTAATGTTTTGGCTGTTGAAATTTTGAACGTCGCTTGATTCGCTCCAAATTGAACTCAAATGTTCGATTTGAGATTCACGCATCACCCGTGACGCTTCTACTTCGAATCGCTTCGGGTTAAACGTGTGTCAATGGTTCCATAAATCATGTATCAAGTTTGATTTGGTGGCTTCAAAGGGCTTAGAGCGCTTGCTTTCCACCAAAGTGAACCGGCGATTGTGGTTTTTCGATAGAACAAGAACGAGGGTTTCCATCGTTCTCGAAACAAGAATTTCAAAAATATACTCAGAAAATATGGGTTTGGTCAAGTACCAAAATCGACCGTTGGTGGTTTGATCATTAGCCCAAATGAGCTAATTTCATGTTCGAGATGATAATTACATAAGGTAAATTAATGATCGTTGATTTAATTTTTATGCGAAGAGTATCTAGCGATATATTTGCACGTGAATTAGATCGATTGGAATTGGCATACATGCACTCCATATGCACTGAACATCCTAGATTATAGGAGGTGTCTCATGTAGTTGAGTCTTAGAGAAAATGGTTCTGAGGGTTGTCTAAAAATGTTAATTATCGGAGGGTAGTCCAAAAATTAAAATATCAATCGTCGGAGCGGCCCAATTGATATTCATCGAGGGTAGTCCACAATGAAGACATATCAATCGCCGGCTACCCAATCTGATATATACACACCCAGGGTCGCCCACAACCAATGTAAAACTATAATTCTCATACGAGGCTTAGCGAGTGTGAGAGCTCCAAGAGACTCCTGTGGTTCAGCTTCCATTGCGTACATTCAAGAGAGATCACGATTGTCAATGTGTGTTTATTTTTTGAGCATTGCACCGCACTCAGTGAGAGTAAATTCTTCACTTAGTAAGGCTCCACTACCAGCGACAGCTCACCCCGTCATGGAATTTATTATTTCAGTAATGTGGAGCAAAGACGGGGAGACGACTCATCATAGAGGCTACTTTAGAAGAAAGCCAGTTGTGGCTCTTTGATTTTTATGGATAGCCACATGTATTAGAATTTTAGATTTTAATATATGTCAGATAAGAGTAAAATTAACTCTGTAACTACTGGATATGTTGATTCATAGTCGGTATGTATTTATGAGCATCGCTTATGGGCCCAAGTGGCCGTATTACTCATGTTGTAATTATATTGGACTGCTTGGGACAGGTTTCATGTAGGTGATGGCCTGGTGTATCTCCCGCAAAGGAGACTATGCCCGATTGTTTGAAGTGGCGTCGGGTAACCCGACAACCACTTGTATTCCGCGGGTTGACGGGTAGTCAACGGACCCCCGGGTTTGGGGCGTTACAAAAATACTATAATATGAGTCTCCATATGTATTACAAGCTTATTTAAGAGTGATTTCTTAGTTTAACCCATGCCTACTAGAAAAGTCAAAGTGATTCGATAACTATTGCAACTTACTTATTAGGAAGGATATTGTTACAATATTTAAATAAGGCACTTATAAGTGAATTCCATTCTCATATTTTTGATATTATATACTTGATATTTTGTGGTTTTCAAGGTTTTTATGAGCGTCTTGATGCATGCTATCTTTATTTTGATGATTAGGATGATTTTCGAGAGTAATGATTGAAAGTGGAACAAAATTTAGGATTGGAAGCACAAAAACTCATTTTGAATAGAGGTAATAGTGCCAAAGTGTTATCTTGGGAGTGCCCTAGGGCCAAATGAAATCCTAAATTGTCGGACTAGAAATGCAACGCCCCGATGCTTGTTTGGAGCACCTCGGCACTTGAATCTACAAGAATGAACAACAAGGGTAATGCCCCAACGCTTGAATTTGCAAGAATGAACAATAAGGGTAGCGCCCCCACGTTACTTTTAAGAGCACAGAACACTACATTGCAAACATCAATGCGAAAAAGATGAAGGTCGGTTATGGAAATCTTGCAAATCCCGTGAGTCTTCTAATTAACATCCAACTTTCGATCTCGATTGACATCTCTACCTAAGGTCGGGAAATTACGACTCCCTTTTAGATGATGGAAGACAAAAGTGATGAAACCCTAATTCACGGGGGATTTATAAAGTTCCTATCAGTTTCGGGTGAATTGGGCCCACTAAGGGTTTAGGTCATTAATTTAGTCCTAGAAGGCGGTTATTGATGTGTTCTAGGGCAATAATGTAATTGTTATTACTTTTATATTTCAATAATAAAGAAGTATTTTCATTATCATCTTATGTTTCTAATTTGGTAATTCATTCCATGAATAGTTGAATCCACTCATGGTCATCAAGTGCGTGACTTGATAGTAGAACCCTAGGTTTTCGTGATGGAATACGGTCTTAAATTGTTCGGTCAAGCCACATTGATGGAACAATAATGAATTAAGACTAGTATGGAGTGTGGCTGAAGATCATGCTCTATTGATTATGGATATGTGATATTAAGTCAACCTATAAATACATGTTGGTGATTATTGTATTGAATCGCCTGACTATGAATACTACATGGATTACAAGTCATAAGTAATTGTCATCATATTATTGTTCTCTTCTGGTCCTTGACTCACACCACCCATAGATTCTTACATGAGAAGCTCTATGTTTTGACATAATTCAACATCATCTAAAATATGGTGGTAATACAAACTGTAGTTGGACATAGAATAAATTATGTGGAGGGACATGAGTGGATGAAAGATATTTGTCCATTTTTTTAGAGAGATATCCATGGGCTCCTTGACATGTGAGACTAAAAAATGCATGACTGTGCTCAAATGAATTAATAAGGGTTATTAATGTCTTTTGTATTATCAATTTATATGGAGGTCAAGAACAGACGAAGAAACTTTTGTGTACTTAGGGGTTGTTTGTTTTTTGACTGAATGCTGAAAGCTAAATAGCTTTCAGTATTTAGTTGTTTGTTTTTTAAAATTTTCACGACTTATTGCTGAAATTTTTTTAAAAAGTTATGAATAGAAAAAGTGAAAATAATTAGCTTTTTCTATTAAAAAAAAAGTCATCTTTTACCAAAACAAGAAAAACTCCATCATTGCCCAACAAGGAGGAGGGCTAGCAACACACTACTAGGGATGACAACGGGGCGGGATGTGTATTTAGGATTCGGTGGCCCTATCCCTTTACATGACTCGTTTATTTTTTTTTTCACTCCCAAACTCATTCCATTTAAAATTACATGGGGCGATGAGAAAATTCTCAAACTCAATACATATTTGATTTTTTGTTTTTATTTTCATTTGCTTTTTTTTTATTATATTAAAATTAATATATTTTATAAAAATAAAAAATATTATGAATTTTTATAAATTATTTATTAAAAATACTTAATTATTATTATTATTATTTATAGTAAAGTATAAAATAAAATAATAAAAAAAAATTTTAAATATAATCGAGGCGGGGCGGGAATAACAATACCCGAACCCGCCCTGAACCCTTCTCGAATTTGAGAAAATAAATCCGAACTCCGCAAAAACCCGATTGGCGCGCAATCAAACCCATTCCATTAAGGGCAAGGCGCATATGGCAAGGCGAGCCCGAAATAATCCGCCTGTTGCCATCCAGCCCATCCCTACTCATTACCCAATGTTAAAAAACAAACAACTTAATACTTAATGCTATTAAGTACTATTCAGTATTAAGTTAAAAAAAAGTTCTATTCAGCATTAATTAAAAAAAACAAACACCACCTAAGGTCAAGAAAATGCATAGTTGAACTTTGCAAATGTGACTTAGTTCATTTCTTGTGTTCAATCAAGATATCGAGTGACAAAAGATTACGATTGCTCATTATAGAATTAGGTTTATGTTAGACTATGGATATACACATAATTTAGGCGCCATAATAAGTTCGGCTGTGATGTTTGTTGGGAAAACCCGAGAAAAATTCAATTTTTCTCAAAGGGTAAAATCTAAGAATTCGCTTGAAAACCGAAAATTCTCTAGATCCTATGATCTAAACGGATTGCGCCACAAATTGCCTCGAAATCATGACCTAGAAAAGTTTCATCGACCCCGATGACAATTGGAATATTTTACGATTCTCTGGGTGATAAGTCACCAATGACTTCAGGGACGAGATTTTTACGAAAATCTCGGAAGTTAGGAAATGGCTTGGGTTAAATTCATTTAAAATAAAGTGAACTGAAAAGAAATAAATTGTTTAGGGACAAAAACGGATCCGAATAAAACAATATGAACCATAAATATCAAATAATAATATAATAATAAGAATAATAATAAAACATAAATAAAATAAAATAAAAGTCAACAAAATAAGCAAAATGCCATTTCGCGTAGAACGCATTCGAGGGAGAGAGCGCGGAGGAGAGAGATATTTTTATTTTTATTTTTCTTCTTCGCTTTTCTCGCATCCACGTAAAATCGGACTGTAGGTTTCGTTTGGCCGGCAAAGTTGATTCACGCGATGAGAGCCACGCAGTGGACACCTAAAATCTCGAGTTTCGGCCAAACTCCGTGGAGGTGTGGGTTTTATCCTACTTGAAGTTGCTACACTTTGTTTAAGTGTTTTGTAATGTTTCGGTTGGTTTGATGCCTTGAACGGGTCAGTTGATCGGTCCCAAAACTCGGGATCGAATTGTTGGAATTTTTGAAGAATTTTTGGAACCCATTCGACAATTCCCGACCGTAGGCCGCTTGGGGTGTTTGTTTCATAATTTATAAAATAAATTGTGTTGGTGTGTATTGATTAGTCCAAAAACTCATTAGATTTTTAATCCATTTTTCTGAGTATATTACGAGATAAATGTTGATTTGTTTGCAGAAATGTGGATATTTTACTCAAATTTCATTTTGCAGAAAATACAAAGAAAAGCTAAAATCTCGCCAGAAATCATAATAAACCAGCTTTTTACAAGAGAATTGAAGTCGCAATCAAAATCTGTGGGGTCACATGTGCAGTTTAGTTGTCGGGCCGCTTCCAAGTCACGACATCACCTACCACTTTGAGGAAGAAATAGGTGTCCTAAAAAGGGTGAAGTCATTACTTAAGAAAGATGCTGGTACAAAGGAAATGTGGTCGAGACTAAAGGAAATATCCAAAAGAAGAACTATGTCGCAACATCACTCTGATGTCGCGACACCAACTGAATACTGTCCGAGTTCGCGACATCACCCGATGTCGCCGACGCGGGATCCGCCAATGAAAGCCACAAGAGAGGCTCCTCGCAAGAAAACGTAAGTCAACTAGTTTTTTATGAAGGGCTTCCATTCGAGGTCGCGATATCACTTATGGAGGTCGCCATATAAAATCGAAACCCGTGGAAGGCGTAAGACCACCAACACAATCGTGACCAAGAAATCAAAGTCACAACCTGAAATCATCATACAACCAAAAAGGTGGTCGCAACCTAAAACTGCTGTCGCAACTTAGAAGCTGGAAGAAAAGAAAGACAACGATGTCGCGACATGTAACTGAGGTCACGACATCAACACTAAAGAAACACTGAGCAAATGAGGTCGCGACTATAAACGATGTCGCGACCATTGATCCAAGCAGTTGTAAGAAAACTGGTCGCAACAAAAGCAACAAGGTCGTGACTAAACTCGGCATCAAGTGGAATTCGCGTCGCGACATCAACCAAGTCGCGCATATCAATGTTAGTCGGGCTTTTTCTTCGAAATTCACCGAGCTTTTTTTGGGGATTCGACCCACTTCTTTGACAATATAAATAGACGGTTTTAGAATAGTAGTGAAGCTTCCATCTTCACTACCCATGGGGTGTGGAAAGGAGAGGAACCAAGCAGGTATAGTTTAGGAGTAGATTTTTTTTTCTTTATTTTTAGTTTATTTCTTTTCTGGATTTGAATTTGCGAACTGTGCAGAGACGAGTAGAGCTGGATTTTTTTATTTATGTTATTTTCTTAGTATTACTGCCTTAAAATTTATGAAATCTAGACAAATTTATGGAATTCATTTCTTCTCAGTTTTATTGCAATTACAGTTGTTTTACGTGATTGGTGCTCCATTTATTAATTCGTACCGCAAGAATCAGAGCGCTACCGCTGGATTTGATTTACATTTAGTTGCGCCACCCTCAAAGACAATATGGAGAACTAATTTGGGCTTGATTTACTTATTGGTGTCGTGTTTGAATTGAGTTAAGTTCTGGCCAGTAGTACTCTAATACCAGCCAGGAATGTATCTTGGCTCGATATCCAGATGCCCTCTCATAAGGGACAGCCGCAGACGGAGATTCCTGAGAGCTGAGAGCATTCTTTTTTGGGTATGCTTGACTACCATTGATGAATCACGAGCTCGAGTTCATTTTGATAAATCCTCCATTCAAGCCATAATTGAAGTCGAGGGGTGTATTTAACATAAATAATCGAGAGTTCACCTTAATCTAAAGGTAAGTTCCTAACCCCCGTTAGCTTATATCTAATCATCAAGGGAAAGGGACGAACCCATAGATCCTCGAGGGTTAACACCAATTATGGTAGAAACTTTGCAAAAATCTTTGCACAGAAAAGCAAAAGGTCTACTGGCCAATAGGAAATGAGTGTGAAGTTATCGAGAGAGAAAATACTCCAGATCTTCAAGAAGAATTTGGAATACAGTAGTCGGGTTGATCTTGTCTTCAAGAGAAGCAAGGATATCTAATCTGAATATGGAGAAATCCAACCCAATAATTAGAAATCTCGACAAAACCATATCCATACATAGAACGTGAGCAATGTGCTTTAGTGTCGGAATTTGATCGTTTATCAGATTTCACCTGATAGTTTTCTGCTTTCACAGGAAACTGATTCAATCCATTCTTATAGATACAATTTATTTTTATTCATTTACTTTTGTTTTAGCCTAGTTTGACAATATTCAATAGTATAGGACTTAATTTTTGTTGTTTAGATAAAATCCACTATGGATGTCTTAGTCCAAATAGTATGAATTTCAAGAGTCAGGGTAGTCGATCTTTAATTGCTGTCAATCGTGGGAATAATACTGACTTACATTCAGATTTTACTACTTGTATGACCTGTGCACTTGCAAAGGTCATAGACTTGACCCTTATTTTTAAATCAGAACATTAGAGAAACTATTTTATCAAGCAAACTTATCCAAAGTGACATGGATGCAAGAGAAGTGTAAGGCTCTTGTAACTATGTTAATTTGAGGGGTTTTAGTCTATATAGAAAAAGGCAAACATGTATGAGGCCGGAAATGGCCATGGATTTCGGGTTCACAAAGTGGAACCGATGTCGATGATCGGGCCAGGAACAAGAACTGAGGGTTTTAATTGCTCACAATGCACGCTGACACATGAATAGTGACCTCGTGAATAGTAACTAAATTTTGGAGAATAGTAGTTCACATAATATTTTTCGTGAGAGAATGTGGTCAGAGTGATTCAAATTGAATTGCTCGTGTTCGCTAATTGTGCCCACGCCAACTAATTTTTTGCAATGGATCGAGAAATTAGAATGGCTTCGAAAGTTAGCGTGATCAAAGGAATAGATAGGTTAATACATGATTTAATGTATTAACATATGAATACAATTATATGGAATATAATCAGGTGTGCGTAATTCATTGGAGATGATATCGTAAATCGCTCAAGTGAGCAAATTTGGGTGATGGCTGATCACTATTGAATGACATGTGTCAGGAGGCAAATTGAGAATGTCAGATATCGATATATTCGATATATTGTATAAATGGTTTTGGAAATGGCATATCGCATTTTCATATGCACCGGGTAACCTAGAGGACAGGGTGTTAGTGCATGATATGAATTTTCTCCGAAAACGAACACGGTTGGCGAAGGAATTTCACAAGATGATTCCTGAGAATCGGGTCGAGATGTGCCAATGCATCATTTCGACGAGGACCATGACTGCTTCAGAAAGCTCACCAACCACCCGCTCGGAGGGTAGTCCCATCTTTTACCAAATTTGTAGTATATTTTCAAGAACAACAGTTTTGTTTTGAAAATGATTATTTTCATACATAATCTCAGTAAAGTGGGGTGAGTCACAGACTCGAGACATGGAACGGGTACGTATTCAAGCAGATCACGATTTACTTGAGTGTGTTTAAATCGAGCATTGCATATGCACTTAGGTGGAGAGTAACCCATTTGCGCGATTTCATTACTCGCGATAGCTCACCCTCGGGCCGAGGGAATATATTTTTTCAAAGCAAGAGCGCCGAGAAGACAAATATCTTGTGAGGCCGATTTTGAAGAAAGTCGGGTTATTTTGATGTTTTGGATAATATGTATTAGAATTTGTAGATTTTAATATGTATTTGTATTAAGAGTAATGAAATAATCCCTTGGATTATTGGAATATAGTTGGGTATATTTTTTATGAGTGACAGATATTTGCCAAAGTACTATTTGCTTAGATATGTGTCTCGCGATACGAGACGATAGATTTTCCGAAGGGTTGACGGGTGTAGTCAACAGACCCCGGCCTTCAAAGGTCACATTTGCTTATGATCTGTGGGCTCGAAATAGATTTTGAACCCGTTACCAACTTTATGTGGACCTATAGGGTCACACACTTAGAATGTGCCGGAAACCAACCCTTAGGTTTAAAGTTAGTATTTAAACCCAATGGATCCTCTCATGGGATCATCATTCACGATTAAAAGGTGGTTAGAGTTTTGGAGAGTCAACCCTATGCTAGCATACTCGTTTCTCTCGAGGTGTCCAAAAGGCTTGTTCGTGTGGATGGATGTAGAAAGTGTGAGCACTCTTGCTTCACCTTTCGGTTTGATAAGAAAGGCTTCGTTCACACAAGGGGTTGCAAAGGAAGGATCTTTAAACACGAAGAAGGTATTCTTCTATCCTTAAACCATATAATCAGATCACATGGATCCCTGATCATGTTAGGAGGCGAAAATTTTCTTGTTTTCCGCTGCATTATGTATGATATGTCGCCCTAAGAAACAAAAAAAAAAGGTCATAATCAACCATGAATCTACTATATTCACTAATTAATCAATTTAACAAATCCTAAAACTTTTACCTCAGGTAATCTTACAATTACAAAATAATCTTTATTCACAAAAAGTGAAATGATCGCACTAACTCTGAACTTTATGTAACTCATGTACCAACTTAAAGTGTTGACTATTGGGACCAAGAAGTGTAGTGACTTCCTCATAATTTAATTCTAAAGTTGATTTTGTAAAACTCGAGAAAAATTCAATTTTTTTGAAAAAGTGTAAAATGGTAATTTCGATTGGAAACCGGAAATTTCTTATATCTTGGATGACGAAATGGACTTCACCGTTGAATTCGTCTCACGAAATCTGGGCCATTTAATCGATTTCATTGAAGAGATAGCCTGAATACATTTTTCGAGATATCTAAAGGCTTCAAGTGACATACGGTATGAAAGATGTGGATGTCACACGGCACCTAGGGCACACATGGCACGAGCCATGTGGCACTGTTAATGACTCACATTGAGCCACAGCTAAAAGAGGGAAAAGAAAATAAGGAGAAAAGAGAAAAAGAAAGTCAAATGGAAGAATAAAGAAAATGAAAAATGAAAATTCTAGTGCTGAATAGAAGTGGAGCAAACAAGAGAAGTCGGTGGGATTAGAACAAGGAAAAAAAGAAAAAGAAAGAAGACCAATAAAAAGAAATCAAAAAGAAAAAAAAAAGAAAAAGGAAAAGAAAATGAAATAAGGAAAGTTAAAAAGAAAATAAAGAAAGAGAAGGAGGAGAAACGGACAATGGGGGAGGGAGAGGAGGAGAAGAGAGGAGTAGAGAGAGAAACTCTACCTTCTCTTCAAGATTCACGGAAATCGGTCTCTGGTCTTGCCTGAGCAAGAAGAAAATGATTCACGCATCGCGAGCCACGACGTACCAAAATCTCGAGTTTCACAAACTCCACAAGGTAGGGAATTTTCCTACTTGGATTATTTTTAGTCTAAAAGCCATTTAATGGCATAGGTTTTCTTCAGGTCGTGACTAGCCGTGTGATTTAGTCCCAATATTTTGAGATTGAATATTGGGAATTTTCGGGACTATTTTTGGATAGTTTTACGTGGATCAATTTTGGGATCATTTTCTGATTATCCTGACAGAGATTTTCACATCGCTGGCAGTCCTGCATCGATTTTCGGACTATGTGTGTCCTTTTTTTTTATGTGTTATTGCAAAATTCGAATAATATGTTATTTGCAGAAAAACCATGTTAATGCATGCTTATGGATGTATTGACATGAAATTTATGATGAATGTAAATTATATGTAGAAAAAATCATTATCTATGTGTTGAATATGTTGCATGTAGTTCTCATTTTGCATGTAACATGTTATAGTATGAAATGGCATAATTGCATTTCATATGCACGGGAACATCGCGTCAAGTCGGGTGTGTGTGTGCGGCGGAAGATAGTTATTCACCATTCTCGTGAAGGTGTGTTGAGCTCGAAATGGGGCCACGCCCAAAATTGAGACTCACGGTGCATAAAATAATTATAATAAATTTCGCGGTAAGCTCGCGAAGCAAGATGGGGTAGATACCCCCTCAGGGTGAAAGACCAAAATTTATTCTTAGTTAGACATATGTATCCAGCGATGAAAGTTCGCGAAAGTGTCGGAAGGCGAGCGAAGCCTGCGGTGAGACCCCGAAAATTCGCCACCCATAAAAACACACGGGATTTGATAAATTAAAATAAATATCTAGAGGGTTGTCCAACGGGTTAAGCCATTGGTGAAACACCAATGATTGGTTTCCCACACTTGCAGCTGCATGTGTGAGGGAGTCTGGAGGACTCGGTTATGGGCATGAGGAGTCTCATCTCACATGACATGAAATATTCCATATAGGATTGCGCTTCGTATGGAATGTGGTTTGATATATGGCTGTCATCAGATGCGCATTTAAAGTGGCGAGCAGCTCAGAAGAAATTTTCTACTGGGCATTGCTCACCCCGGCTGTGGGACCCTTCGTGCACAAAGTATTGTGAGATGACGCTCCGACGAGACCATGATTATGAAGGATGCCGACGTGTGGCCTTGATATTACCTTAGTAAAAAGTATTTTGTATAAAAGAATTGTAACTAAAAACTTTTGGGAGTATTGTCTAAATAGCTCGTATAATCATGGTAAGAGGTCTTGATCGGACTCTACGACTTTAATTAAGTGTTTTATTTTCATATTTTATAATTAAATGTGAATGAATGGGTCCCGTTAAAGGGATGTATATTGGGGATATGGACAGATGGACCATGTGTGGTCAATACTACTTCTGTTGAGACCCTTGATGGGTTATGATTATATTGTTATACAGCCAGATGGGCCGGGGGTAGCCCTAACAAAGGAGACTCTCGTCCGATTTATGAAAATATGGATCCCTATAAATGGGACACGCCAGCGTGGTGATCGGGTCACCGTAATCCACAGAATTCGCTGGTCGACGTTGTCAATGACCCGATTTGGGGCCACTTCGCTTGGTATCAAAGTCAGCACCATTACCTAGGAGCTCGGGTGGGGTATCCACCAATGTTTTCGCATATTGTTTCACATAGCTAAGTTTCGAGTTAGGTGTCCAAATACCGCGATTAAAGGGTACGTGTGTAATTAAGATTATGCATTGATCAAGCTGGTGTTCTGGGTTACAAACAATGGAGATGTGGTATAGCGGTTGTGTGAATATATGCATGATAGAATGTGTATAGAAATCAAAGAACAATTAGGTTAGTAAACGTAACCTTAGGGGTTCGAAAATGAATAAGCATGATTACGAGGGAATGGTTATTTATTGCCTGGGCATTATGCGCCACTAATGTGATAAATGAAAAGAGAAAATCTCAAATTTCTATCTTAACTTGTGTAGATGGAAAGTCGAGGGCGCTGGACGAGGTCGCCTACTGGGCAAGAACCGACCACCGTCGGCCTGCACTGCCAGGCTCAGAGCGCCATCAGGCCGCAGGTCGCCATTGCTCGTGCCAGTAATCGGGAGTCAAGGGGGTCCAAGTAACCTCCAACAGTTTAGAGCACACCATCCTCCGATATTTACAGGGGGAGGGGATCCAGTGGTAGTTGATCATTGGTTCCGACAGGTGGAGAGGATTTTGGAGGCTATGGAGATCACCTCCGATGTTATGATCGGGCTACCACATTTCTGGCCAGAGGGTGAGAGTCCCGCATATGGTGGGATCAAGCTAGTCCCAGGATCCTAAGACGATGATTATTGGGAGAGTTCGTATATTTCATGGGTAAGTTTTTCCTGCATCTACTTTCAGGCATGCAAAGGCTCGATAGTTCCTTGAGTTGAAGTAAGGAAATATGATCTGCCTCGAGCACGACAAGTTCATTGAGTTAGCACGCTTCGAGGAGACTATGTGGCCACGTATATGGCCAAGGTGCGAGGGCCGAGGATGGCCTCGAAGTTGTCCATCGTGGCAAGATTGTGGTGGATTTCTCCTATAAGACATGGACTCTATGGTCATGATGCCTATGGCCATAAAGAGAGATAAGATGCGGAGTATCTGAGCCGTACTAAAGGGAGAAGAGGAAGGAGGATCAACTTCTTCTAGTTTTGGGAAAGAGGCGTAAGACTTCGCCCCAGAGGATTTCGCAGACCTGTGGTCGTGGCTATCGTATCAAGGCCGACTAGGGGCCGAATGGCCAAAGACCGATGATATGTTTCATTGCCACGCCCCAACATGTGAGACGAGATTTCCCATAGAGGCATGGATCCCAGGGATATGGGACACCCGCTCCCGGGCCATCAACGGATGTGGACACGCTTGTCTTTCACCCCTAATACGTGTGGGCCAGCGTACTAGTATCACTGCAGCCGCATACCGCGTGGTGTAGATAGGCTAGAGAGGTCGTGGTTCGGGGTCGAGGTCGAGACGCAGCTCAAGGCCGAGACTGTGTGGACCCAGGTGTGCTCCATGCCATCACACCGCAGACCGAACCGCTTGAATAGTCGATATACAGGCGTTTTTATGCGATCTCGCCATGGGCAAAGATATCGCTTTGATTCGTGCATCACATTCTTGTTGTCAGGATCTAGTGGATGTTTTCTGGGCTTAAAGGGTGGAGACCTCGACGAAGTCGTTATTGTGAGTTCTCCCCGTGAATTGGTGAGGTCACGACATGTCGTGATCGTGAGTTAGAGTCCTCGTGATTCTCACACGGACCTGGGTAATGGACATATCGATTTGATGTCATTCTCGCATGGATTGGTTACGGCACACTAGGTCATCATTGATCAGGATAGTAGAGGATTAATACCTACGTAAGGGTTCCGTGATTCGCAGACTTTTCAAGGGGAGAAGCATGATGCTTTGCCCCAGACCGTGCACAACTCTAGATGGAGTGGACAGTTGATGGGTTAGCTAGCAAGCCTTACCCTAGAGGATGATGGGAGATAGGATTTGAGTCTACCTCGAGTAGTTTGCGAGTATGAGGATGTCTTTTCGGATGAGTTGTCGGGATTACCTTCGCATAGGGATGTGGACTTTGTCATTGAGTTACACCCTGGTACGTCACCCATTTCTATGACTCCTCATAGGATGGCACCAGTGGAGTTGCAGGAACTCAAAGTCCACCTACATGAATTGTTGGACAAGGGCTTTATTAGATCGAGCACTTCACCATGGGGCGCTCTGGTTCTATTTGCAAAGAAGAAGGACATGACCTGATCAGGTATCGACTATCAATAGTCAATAGTGGTTACGATCAAGAATCCAGATCCACTATCGAGGATTGATGACTTGTTTGATCGTGGGTGTAGGGGCGTGAGTCTACCCAAGATAGATCTTCTCAATCGATTATCACGCTTGAGAGTGCTGTGAGACTAATATCCCTAAGACAGGGTTTAGGATGTGGTATGGGCATTTCGAGTTCATAGTGATGCCCTTCGGGTTGACATGCTCTAGTGGTATTCATAAATCTCATGCATAAGGTATTCCAGCCCTATTTGGATCAGTTTGTTGTGGTCTTTGTTGACAACATCTTGATCTACTCCTAGTCTGAGGAGGAGAATGAGAATCATTTGCGAATTGTTCTCTAGGCACTCAGGAACCCTCGATTGTATACCAAGTTCAGTAAGTGCGAGTTTTGGCTTATTGAGGTGAGATTCTTGGGACACGTTGTGTCGGCTTCAAGTATGTCAATAGACCCTGAGAAGGCTTCGAGGCTAAGAGTTGGGAGAGGTCAAGCCTCGACCTCAGATACGTAATTTTTATTGGCAAGGTAGACGCGATTGCCTGATCTGGGATTTCTCTCATTAGTAGCACCTATGACTAGATCAATCCTAAGGGGTTAAGTTTGAGTGGGATGACCTGTGTGAAAATGCATTCCAAGAATTGAATAGGAAGCTTACTTCAGCTCCTATTCGGGATAGTCCTAACGTGACGCAGGTACACCTGCAGGTCAGGATGCCTCCTGGGATGGATCGGGATGCGGCCCCGATGCAAATCGGGAGTGGTCAGGGCTTGCGGTTCCAAACAATTAAAGAATCATGAGCGCATCATTTCACACATGACTTGGAGTTGGCGGCCATAGTCTTTGCCTTAAAGATTTGGCGCCACTACCTGTATGGTGAGCAATTTGAAGTATTTTCAGACCACAAGAGTCTAAAGTATATTTTCATACACGGGACCTCAACATGAGGCAACGCAGATGGATAGTATCCGAGACAGACTTCACTTTGCACACTCATCCTGCAAGGCAATGTAGTGATTGATAACAAGCCCGGGGCCCAAGGTGGAGTACGACTAGTATAGCTTCTCGAGTGGCGATACTTAAGACTACGACGCCCAGTCGTAGTACGCGGATTCGCTTAGTGGAGCGGGCAGTATTTAGTAGCTACGCCTATCCCACCGAAAGCAGGTGATTGAGTCCTGTGGATGTGACGTAGAGATATCGGCCCATCGTGGACTGAGCACCGCCGTGCACGGGTGACGGCTGGGTCATCCACATGGTAGCGTCTGCATAGGGATTCGTCAGGGTTCCCCAACCGACCACCTGAGAGATCCTAGGAGTTTCAGGCCTCGCCATTGCGTATCCGTGCGGCACAAGATGTACCAGATCTTCGCCGCCAATAAATCCCGGAGCGTGGGATGAAGCAACACGCGATACTTGCCCGACGGTGTCTCAATGCAAGGTCACAGGAAGATCAGCATCGTGGCCGCCAGCGCTACTCCAACCATTGCAGGTAGCCGGAGCGTGAAGGAGCATGTCACGATGGATTTTGTGACCCACTTGCCACGTGTAAATGGAGGCATGATGCCGCTGGGTTATAGTGATCTGGCCACTAAGTCGACATTTTCCGTCAATTAACTTCACACCTAAGTAATTCCGCGCCATCAGATATTCGAGAGATTGTCAAGCACCGCTGCATCAGCTGTCCATAGTATCGATACGCATCCTGTGTTTACGACACACTTTTGGAAGAGTTTCCAAGAGGCCACGGGGACACAGTTGACGATGAGCACTGCGTTCCATCCATAGACATATGGTCAATTAGAGAGGACCATACAGGTTTTAGAGGACATGTTACGAGTATACCCCGGGACTTTAAGGGTAATGGGATGGAGCACTTACCTCTATGGAATTCGCCTATAACAATGCTTATCGCGAGATACATGGCGCCCCTATGAGGCCTTATATGAGAGGTCATGCCGCATCCGATTTGTCGGGACGTAGGTGGGAGAGAGCGGCCCATCACCGGTCCGATCTCGATTAGAGACACCTCGAGAAGGTGAATTTGATTCAGCTCGCTTCCCACGCTCAGCAGTGGAGAGCTACGCCGACACGGCGTCGACCTCTAAGTTTGAGGTGGGTGGATCAATGCCTTCTCAGCGTGATGTCTAAGAAATGAGTGGTCGATTCTAGAAGTAGAGAGCTAGCGCTTGAGGAGATATTGAGCCCTTCGAGATACTCGAGAGGGTGGGTACAAGCATCTATTGGTGCTCACCAAGTTTATCAGTGTCCACGAGGTGTTCCACGCCTCCATGCTTCTAAAGTATACCCAGATCCTCAGATAGGGATCAGATTATTGTTGATACCGATGGGACCTTTCGAGGAGGGACCAATGCAGCATCTTGGATAGCCGATTAGGTTTTACAACGCGCAAGATCGCATTTCCGCACGAGCAACAAAACACCCGATGAATGAGGAGGCAACTTGGGAACATGAGAACACAATGCGAGCCACCTATCATTTCCTTATTTTGAGGATTGAAGGGTATGCTGTTTTAACATGGTGCCAAATTATCGGAACGGAGACGACTAATGGCGCGCATGTGATCAAGGCAGGTTAAGGTGTGTGAATTTCGGGAACGAAATTCTGTTAAGGGGGGAAGAATGTAAAACCTGGGAAAAATTCAATTTTTCTGAAAAAATGTAAAATGGTAATTTCGGTTGTAAATCGGAAATTTCCTAGATCTCAGATGACGAAACGAACTTCACCGTTGAATTTGTCTCGCGAAATCTAGTTACCTAATTGAATTTCGTTGAATTCCGAGATAGTCATAATTTCACGTTTTTCGAGACACCTAGTGTCGTGTGACATATGATATGAGCATGTGGATGCCACATGGCACCCTAGGGGAGTGACACATGGCATGAGTCATGTGGTGCACTTGTATGAATGGCTCACATTGAGTCATATGTCAAAAGAGTGAAATAAAAGGAAATAAGGAGAAAAGAGAAAAAGAAAGTCAAATGGAAGAATAAAGAATAAAGAAAAAAACGAAAATTTAAAAGGAATGGAAGTAGAGCAAACAAGAGAAGTCGGTAGGATTAGAACAAGGAAAAAAAAAGGGAAGAAAGAAGACCAATAAAAAGAAATCAAAAAGAAAAAAAAAAGAAATGAAATAAGGAAAGTTAAAAAGAAAAGAAAGAAAGAGAAGGAGGAGAAACGGACAGTGAGGGAGGAAGAGGAGGAGAAGAAAGGGGTAGAGAGAGAAACTCTACCTTTTTTCTAAGATCTATGGAAATCGGGTCGTCGGTCTTCGTCGGAGCGAGAAGAAAAGTCGATCCACACATCGCGAGCTACGCGTGGGTACCAAACTCTTGGAGTTTCGTCAAACTCCACGAGGTAAGAAATTTTTTTACTTTGATTATTTTTAGTTTAAAAGTCATTCAATGGCATAGATTTTCTTCGGGTCGTGACTGGCCGTGTGATTTAGTCCCAAGATTTTGGGACTGAATATTGGGAATTTTCTGGACTATTTTTTAAACAATGGATCAATTTCTGGATTCCAGTAGACAATCGGATCGAATTTTCAGAATCAAGCTGACAAATAAGATCAATTTTCAGAATCGCTGGACAATCCGCACTGAATTTTCGACTATTTTCTCGACAAACCGACAAAGCATTTTCACGATCGTTTAGTCGAGACCGATTTCGACCGTGTGTGCTGGTTATGTAAGGTTGCAAAAATTCGAATAACATGTCAAGTCGTGGAAAATCATTGTTAATGCATAATTATGGATGTATTGACATGAAATTTATGATGGATGTAAATTATATGTATAAAATATAATTATCCACAAGGTTAATATGTCAGATATAGCTTCTATTTTGCATGTAACATGTTATAGTATGAAATGATATGATTGCATTTCATATGCACGGGAACATCGAGTCAAGTCGGGTATGTGTGCATGATATTGGTTATTTACCATTCTTGGTGAATGTGGAGTGAGCTCGGAAATGGGACGACGTCCAAAATTGAGACTCACGGGTGCATAAAATAATAATAATAAATTTCGTTTGTTCGGGTGAAGCAAGATAGGTAGATCCCAGGTGAAAGACCAAAATTTATTCTCGTTAGACATATGTGTCCGCGCCGATGAAAGTTCACAGAGTGTCGGAAGGCGAAGTGGCCCGGCCGTGAGACTCGAAATTTGCCACCACAAAACACACGGATTTGATAAATTAAAATAACACGGAGGGTTGTCCAGGGTTAAGTCATCGGTGAAACACCACGACGGCTACACTCGACGCCAGATGCGCTGAAAGTCGCGAGACTGTTGCTGGCATGAGGGAGTCTCATCTCATGCATGACATGAAATATTCCATATAGGATTGCAATTTCTGTATGGAATGTGGTTTGATGGGATGGGAGAAACATTGCACAGGCATTTAGGCGGTAAGAACCCTTATGCGAGAATTTTTCACTCGCATTGCTTACTCTTCGTCAGGGGACCCTCTAGGTACAAGGAGTGGTACAGGAGATCAGGTCTGACTAGATCCAGGATTATTAAGAGAATGATAAATTTTGATATTACCTTTTTAAAAAGTATTTTGTATAAAAGAATTGTAACTAAATTCTTTTGGGACTATTGTCTAAATAGTCGGGTATGTAATCATGGTAAGAGGCCCGTGATCGGACTCTTATGTATTGTAATTAAGTGTTTTATTTTCATATTTTATAATTAAATGTGAATGAATGGGTCCCGATAAAGGGATGTATATTAGGGATATGGATACTGATCACAGCAATAATACTTACTTATGTTTGAGCATTCTGGGGATGGGTTATGATTATACTGTTATACAGGCTATATGTTGGGTAGAGCTCTCCGAACAAAGGAGACTCTTCCGATTTTTATGAAAATATGGATCCCGAAAAATAAGAAACAATAATGTGGTATCGGATAACTCGATATCCATAGGAATTCCATGGATTGACGGGTTGTCAATGGAACCCTCGAATTTGGGCGTCACAAATTCAACAACCCAATATAAAGAAGAATCCAATTCTAAAGTTGATTCGATGACCTATATTAGAGACAATCAATTAAACTCTAATATTTTCAGTAGATAACAACAAGACACCATGTGCTTGAGTTTGTGATTTGTTATCAATTATGTTCAATATTCCTATGAAATGGTATCCGTAGTTTAATAAGGTGAAAGTTATCAACATTTTAAGTCTATTTCTACTATCCTTTAGCTATAGAGATGTATTCAACTAACATATTTTACCTCTTTAAGAGTTAATGTCAAGTTCCACTTAAGGAAATACTATGACCCATTATTTCTATTTGCATATCTTCTTAGAATCATCCAAGGAAACACACAATCTCAATCCAATGAGATATAAAAGTGACCCAATCCTTAAATTACATCTCCTTATAATCCACCTAAGGAGACACACTATTTCAATCAAATGAGACATCGTGATGCCTTTATTAAGAACACTTACTGTTACTGAGTTCCAATCTAGAGGGAATATGTTATCAATTCATGATATCACTTGTAAGTCAATATCGCTATTAATTTTAGCACAAACTCAATATTTTCTCAAGGTAGAGATTCGGATCGAAGTGGGTTTTGCATTTTTAAAGGCCCGTAACCTAGCCCACAGGTCTTGTATAAGGCGGGTTTGGTGGGTCTAGGATGGATGACCTAGGATGGGCTGGCTTAAGACGAGCTAGTTTGGTATGCCCAAGAATTAAAACCATATATATATTTTTAACTTTAACTCCTCCCCTTAACTTAAAATTTAACGCACCAACTAAATTATACAAATATTTTACTTATATAATAAACTTTTAACAAAATATATATTATAAATAGAGTTACATAACATATTTTTTTTAAAATAACATAAGAATAAAGGACGGGGCCTATTAAGACTAGCTTATGGGAGTGCTTGGGCAAGCTTATGGGTAAGCCTATGAAAGGACCTTAAAGTATATGGATCGAGCTTAAAATAAAGCCACAACCCTATCTTCTAAATACTGCCCTGACTCGCCTGGCTCAGACCTAAGTTCGGCAGTCTCAGGCAACTGTTCTCTCGGCACTCCTACAGAGAGACAATATAATGAGATTTCTTGGTTTTGTTATGACTTATCACTATAGGAAACTCATCTTCATAATCAAAACCAGCTATTCCTCCTATTACGAGGTGCATTACAACCTCTAATAAGTTGTCTAAACCCATTAACTAGCGTGAAAAAATATATTTATTTATTTATATATTAAAAAGAGAAAATAAACAAATAAATATATTTTTGACGGTATAAATAAATAAAAATTTCAAAAATTACATATGTTTCTGTTTATTTTATTTCCTTTTTTCATTGGGCCCAACTATTCATTTCTTGTTCGCTTCTCCACAACGAAGGTGAAGATCAAACATCATAGCCGTGGAGACTGATTCCAGAAGCTCCACCAACAATGAATTTAAAGGAGAAGAAGAAGAAGAAGAAGAATCAAAATCATGTCGGAAATGACGCCCCATCCCCATTATCAGCTTCACATACAATTGGGTCTCACCTGGTTTGCGCTTTAGGCTTAGCACTTTCGTTCTGGGCGACCCACCACTTGTTCTACATCAGTCTCATTTCTGATCCCGTCCACACCCTCTTCCTCATCTGGGTATCTCTAATCTCATCTCAGCTGCTGATTTCAAATATTTTGTCTCTAATCTCATTTCAGTTTCTGATTTCAAATATTTTGTGTTTTTTTACTTGTTTTCTTTATGGTTTTTCTGTTTTCAGGTCTTTGGAAACCCTGATCTTGGTCCTGTTTATAGTTTGTTTCGGATGAATCCGAAAGAAACAGTTCTGTGTGGGTAGTTGTTTTTTCTTTTCCCTTTTCTCTATATTTTTGGGTGTTTGCTTGCTAGGAAATGAAAATGTAAAGGGAAGTGGGTTTATGGGGTTGCGTGTTTCTGAGAGTGTTTTGTTCATTGAAAACGGGAATTTCGGCATTGAAACCATAGAGATACGGCTATGCATGAAGCTATAGAACATATCAATTTATTTGTATTTATAGGTTTGTTTGGTTGCTCAGAAAATGCAGAATGAAAGAAAATTGAGTTTTGGAAATTCATGTTTATTAAGGATGGCAGTATTGGAATTGGAACGCATAATTAGGGAGTTGTCTTTATGGCTTTGCTTGGCTGATGAGAAAAAAATGCAGCAAAAGGAAAGAATAGTGGGACTCTGAGGTTTATGTTTCTTTTTTTGGTTTGTTGAGAGGGAATGGGTGTCAAGATTGTGGTAGAGAAATGGTTGGATGAGGCAATCATTAAGTACAGCTGGAGTCAGTTATATTCATAATTTTGTTTATATGTATATATATAAATTTTTTTCTGCATTTTCTCAGCAACCAAATGGAGCTTTTGCTTTTTAGCTCCTATTATTTATGGAATTCATTTTGTTTTTTATGATTTGTGTATTGGAAAGCAGTGGGACGAGGCCTATTGGGACTTCCACTTGGTTAGTTTCAAATACCAGCATTTAATGGATTATGATCCTTACATTTGCATGTCTTTTGTTCGATGAAATGACTTACCAGTTATATAAAACATATGTTTTTGACAGGTAATTATTCTGAGAAAATAAAATAAAAGATAAAGATTAGACGAAACTTAATTCCTTATGTTAAATGAGAAGAACACCCTATATGTAGGGAAAATGCTTTGGTCAGAAATGTGATGTATTAATGAAACATTTTCCTGGGATTTCTTTTTTAATTAATAGATTAAAAGCAATTGCATTAAGAAACACAGTCGGGCAAACGAATGCACACATGATGTATACAATGGCTCTAAAGAGCACAAAAGGAGAGAGGAAAGCAAAGATACTTTCCTGGGAATTTGCTTGAAACAAATGACGGCAAGCATCTTAGCAAAATTTAATTTTTGGCATAAATTAGAAAATAATAATAAAGTTCAATAACTAAAAATATCTTAGATTTTTTTTCTTGTGATCTGTTGTCCACTTCTTATTTATCAGTTTCTGTTAATTTTTTTTCTCTTTATGAATGCGTCTGTATTGCTTAATTGGTATGTTTTCTATTTTGTAGGGGCACTCATAAATATATTTGGAGCGACTGCTTTGGGGCACTAGTTGGTATTCAGTATGTGAAATGATAGTTTCTTGATATGTTTGGTTGCATAAAATTGACAGAAATCACAGTTTAGGTTGCTGGAAGGAAGGGCTGACTCATCGGGCGTATTGATTTTTGAATCTTTCTGTTCAACACAGATATTTACCGAGGACCTTTAACTGGTCTCTTCTAATGTCATTATTGACTGTAAGTATTCTGTCTTCACAACATTCTATCTTGTAATATCCTCATATTTAATTGAAGCAGGATTGAGTAGGTCATTTTTAAAATGTAGTTTGTTTGTTTATCTTTATTTATTTATTTTAATGGCAACCTTCATCTAAACATTATTTTTAGACAACCCCAAGACAAAAGATTAAGGCTCTGTTTGAGAACTGTTTTTGGAAAAAAAGGAAAATACATTTGACTATCAGAAAATAGGAAACAATTCTTGTTCTACAAGTGGAAAAATAACGGGTTCTTAAAGATTATCTTTAGTTGTTTTCTTGAAGTGTTCTCATGTGTTTTCTAATGGTTATTTAAACAAAAATTATACCAATATGGAGAACGATTTAAAATAACCACTTAGATAAAAGTTATTTCTAAAACATAGAAACAAGAATATTTTATGTACCCAAACAAACTTCTTTTTATACAAAATACTATAGAACAGTTTTAAAAAATTGTTTTTCAAAACAATATTGAAACTACTTCCTAAATAGAGCCTAAGGTTTTTCTTATTCTATTTTCTTGCTTTTAAATGCCATTTGAAGAAATTTAAATTCGGGTGAACAACTCATAGTGTTACTTGCTTTTTTAGGTTTATGGCTACTGTTTTCTTCTCTCAATGCACCGATCTCATTTCCCTCTACCAAACTCAATTTCGAGATCAAGTTATAAGTCAAATTATAGGAATCTGAATATTTTTGTTGTTATCTATTCGATTTTTTTTTTTAGTTTTTTCTTTTCTATTTCCTGATTAATATTTGTCCCGCTTCTTATTTATGAGCTTATATGGTCGCCTATTTGCAGTTTGTTCCCTCAAGGGCTTGTGTTTTTGGTTCATCATGGACAGATAAGTAACGTGTGTTTGCACACACAAAGTGAGTTCTCTATATATTGGGCATTTATCTTTATGATTCTATCATATCACATATTATCTACTATTATACATTTGTTTCTGTTTTTGGTATATGATGTTAGTACTGTGAAGTTGATATTTATATTAAATCTAAATGCATAAGTTGGAAGCAGAGAGCTGAGTCAGTAACACGCGTGACGTGCATCTTGGTTTTGGCGTCCTGTGTTTGAACAGCTACTTCGTTGGCTTATTCTCGCTTGAAAGTCTCATGGGTCAGATTTCCTACTTCCACGCAGTGTGGGAAAAGTCACATGGTAGAGTAGGAAGCCATGTGATATTCATATTAAACAATCAACTCTCCTAAAGTCTAAGCTGTGATTGATTTAATATGAATATCATGAGCCACACCCCTCCCTACGTGCATGTGGCCCCATACTTACATCAACCAGAGTCAAAGCTGAGCTATGGGACTTTCAAATCAAACAAATGAGACAAATTTGCAAAGAGCTAGCTTTGAACCCGGACCCTTGCCAAAACCAAGCTTTGATACCATGTGTTAAACGATCGACTTCTCCTAAGTTCTCGTGCCTTATGTGATTTAGATTTAATAATAATTATCACGATTCAATAAAGAATCATCAAGCTTTTATTATAGAGCAAAGGTAATCAAGCAGCTATGCCACCGCTCCTGCTCAAGTTCTATTGTTACTTATAAGCTGTTATGACATTTCACATTATTCACTTTCAGGCCTATTGGAGCTATTGATTATATGATATGCCTACCAGCACATGGTACTATTATTGGAGCTTGGCTTGGGGCTTGGCCCATGCCACTTGATTGGGAAAGACCATGGCAGGTAAGTTCTTCAGAAAATTCATTCTTTATTATTACCTAGAACTTGTGAATATAATTTTGCTCATATTCCTCTGCTTTTCAAATGTTTCCTGTCCACATATTTGATTGCATATACTGCATAAATTTTGCTACGGCTTACTCCCAGTCTCTTAATCATGGGAATTTTTTCGGGGTTCCTACCAAGCATTTTTTAGACTTTGGATACAACTGATATAATTGATAAATCTTTCTTTCTCAGTTTGTTCTTGTTTTAATTTTGTTCCGATAGTTTCTCAAATTGATCATGCTGTTGCATGTTGTAGATTGCCTTCATATACTGAGTTTGATTACTCGCCTGAATTTCTTCATTTCATCATTTCTATTTTATCTCATAAATTTTTAATATTTTAATTATGTAAACAGAGCTAGGGTATCATATGATGGGTGCACACAGTTTAAAAAACTTTCTTTTCAGTTATGGATGGGGAAGCACAATATTGTGTGCTTCCACCTGTTGATTCCAGTCGACACGCCCAATGCATACCCAACCACAAGCGTTATCAAACACGGATGGGCATTTTGTATCTCGATCTTAAGCAGGTTCCTAGAACTATAAGATCGACCACTTTATGTTTTTAGTTCGGGGAACCAAAAAAAAAGAAAGATTTTCATGATCTCTCCCTGTAAAAGTTCTAGGAAACACTAAGGGCGTGTGTTTGTTTTTTTTACTTTAACGAATATAACTTTTTTTTCAATTTTAATGCTAAAATGGTACTTAATAGTATTAAGTATTAAGTTGTTTGTTTTAACATTCTAGTGAGTGCCGTTAGCTCTCCTCCTTGTCGCAAGGGTGGTGTTTCCTGCTTGAAGATTACTTTTTCTCGACAGAAAAGCCAAAATTGGCTTTTTTATTCAGAATTTTTTTTGTAAATTTCAAAGAGAATGGGATTCATAAAAATTAAAACAACATGGGCCGGATGCCGGGAAGCTACGAAGCCAAAGAAACCAAAAAACAATCAGCACCTATGTTTTAATGATTTTTGAGGATAGAAGATGATAATTAGGGTCCAAGAAAAGGGTTTGACGGTAAATAGTTTTTGGAATTTTAAAGGTCTAGTCTTGGATCTCCCACAAGAACCACACTTGTTTTTTGCAACCAGAAAATAACTGGGTTGTAGAATAGTCAGGTTTAGAAGCAAGGTTTAGGTCAGTAAAACAAAGAGAGAATGGGCTTGTTCTGTAGTATCAAACACAAAATACAACCATGTGTAGGAGGAGATGTGAAGATGTAGAAGAACGCATTCCCTAGGGCCTAAACAAACTATTTATATTTCCAATAGGCCCATGCTATTTTAAACTATTTACATTGGATTCCTTCTCCCTGTCAAGCCTATACACATACGAATCAAATTCTACTCCATTATTTTCGATTCTTTTTCCGACTACAGGCGATTCATACCACCAAATATGTAGGTGAGATTTATCAATTTTCCTATCTCAACCGTGCTGGTCTAGTTCGAGTCTTAGGAATGCAAAGCTTAAGTGCGCTTATAGCTTTATCATATACTGGGCTTCTCCCGACTCATATGAGGATTAGTCAGGGTGTGGTATGACTTAAAGGCACATTCCGTGTGTGTATGGACCCGCTCAAGACACCTCATGGTCTAAAAATAAAAGCAATCTATTATCTATCGTCCATCATGCTCAAGCGGTAGAGGCCCAGAAGTCTAACATTGGGAGATCTAGCCAATAGCCGCGAAGACTGTGGATTTCGTGTTTCACTTTACGGTGCTTCGCCTCTTTCGAAATGTGTTTTCATCGAGCAAAGGTATCGTGGAGGGCGGCAATGGAGAACCATTCGCCATTGTAACAAGCCTTGAAGACTAAACCATATCGGGTTCGCCAGACATTTTTCTCGCCAAATTGCCTTGTAGCTTTCAACAGTTTGTTTTCTGCAAGTGTGATGTTGTTATTGAACATAACAAACTTTGATCGTATTATCGGTCTTTCGGCCCCAACGGCTCCTGAGACACCCCCCTCTTTGAGCCTTTTATTCCATGTCTCTTCTTTGTTCTTGTTGGAATAAGCTTGAATAGAAAAATTTAGCTTGTGTGGGGCCTAATCATCCCCTGCCAAAAATTTGAGGAGACCATTCATTTTCTAGCTTTTCATTTTGATTATAGAATATAGAATTTTGTACAAGAAAAATCCAAACTAGAAACGATTTTGTGTGTGGGCTTCTGCTTACAAAGTACTTAAGTTGTTTAGCAAAGGTAACTCTTGACATACAGTACAGCAGCTTGTGCTAATCTGTGTCCATATTTTGCTGCCTCGGAAATGATATCGATGTGCATGTCATCCACCCGTTGTCGTCCCTTACCATATTTTCCCTGTAAACTCAATAAATAGCCTATATGCAAGTCTTGAGAGCTTGCTTCTATGTTTCACAGGGTTTTGTCTTTGTTTAGTGCTCTTGTTGTTGTGGGATGGTTGATTGTCACTTTTCCTTTATTCTGTTTACCTAGTGGGTCTTTTCTTGTGCTTTCAATATATCTATTTTTGCCTGGAAAAAAGCCTATATATAAGCCTATATTGTTTGCAAAATGAGTGACTGAAATTTCTGAAGTGTGGCCTTGTGCCAAAATCTATGGCCCTGTTTGGTTCATGTTCTTGAAAACTGTTTTTGGAATCACAAAAAATGTTTTAGGAAACACGGAGAACACTAAAAATGGGGTCCCTTCTTACAAAACAAGTTTGTAGTTTTTTTTTTTTACAGCCCCTATGATCTGAATTCTTAGTTTTGTTTCCCATTCATTCATTGGTCCATATAATACAAGAATTTTTTTTATCAGATCAAGAGATTCTGGAAATAACTTGGCCTAGAAGAGTACCTTTGATGCCTAATGAAAAAAAAAATGATGAATTCAAAAGGCAGTTATTTTTCACCCAAAAAAGCTTTTCAATCACCAACCCCTTTTGCTTTAAAGTGTTCTTAGCCTGTTTACTTACAGGCTAAGTCACTAAATCATTTAAAAACTTGTCAGACTCCTAGAAGGTCGATTATTGACATGTGTTGTTTTACTGGAATGGGATAAGTCTAACCCCCACATGTGCCTCACGAATGAGAGGCCCAGCAGTAGGGGAGAAATGCCCAGACAAATGCCCCGTGCGAGGGGCTCGAGCCTTGGGCGTCGGGGCCCAGCCGCAGCGCTCTATGTCGAACGTCTATGGAAGAGCACTCCTTCCACCCGACCACCCATATCACCTCGGGCATGCCACTCCTCGGGCCCGAGGTCCGACCATTGACCATGCAGACTTAGTCGAGACGCGAGCATCAATTAGTATGTGGACTACCACGAACTCCATTACACACTAGACTAGGAGCCAGTGATAGGGCAACACGTGGCGGACCTCTATATAGAGGGACATGTAATTTTTTTTCCGGCAACTTGACAGAAATACGAATTCTTTGGGAATCGAAACATTTCCATTTACCTTGTTTCATGATCTGGGAAATCTGCTTTTGATGCATAATAATAACCTTTCATCTAACATATGTTCTTCTTTTCTTGATTCTTCAGGAGTGGCCTGTTAGTGTTAGCTATGGAGCAATGGCTGGTTACCTGCTTGCAATGGTGGCGTCCTTAGGCTTTGCACTTGTACGTGGCAGCGCATCCCGGTCCCGTCTTCTTAAACACGATTAATCAGCTAATAAAACAAAATTAATCAGCTATTATTAGTAGCTATGAATTAACCATAATGTCACTGATTGATCATTAGTTATTTTCCCTTTTTTTTTTCTGGGTTTTCTTTCTGAGTTTTGGCGTTTAGATTGAACCACATAGATGATGAACTTAGAATTGGAATTTGCTTAACTACTTTGATCAGGACAGGACATTCATGTATTTCTTACTTCTTGATTTCTGCATTGATTTTCTTTTTTTCTTTTTCCTTTTTTGTTGTATGATTAATAGAAATTGGTTTAAAATAAGAAACCAATCCAAAGTTATTAGCCGAAACTAATCTCTTGCGATAGTGAAAACAAAAATGTCACATTTCCTATAATATAGTCCTCATCCTTATGGGCATTTTGTCCAATTCTCATGTTATAACTAAATCTTGGGATATTTTTATCCGAAAGTGTCTTTTTATACTTGTTATTTGGATTTCAAAGAAAAAAAAGTTGGTTTTACCATTTTTTTGGGATTTGTCTTTTTTAAACGATTAACCCTAAATGAAACACGCTTGATAATTTGATAATATGATGTTTACTAATGCTATATGCATCTCTTTATTTCCCTATGCTCTCTTTTCTTCTCTCTGTTGCAGTCTCTCTTTTGATTTTAAGGATGAGTGATTTTCTTGTTATTTTTTGTTTGAAATCATATATTCACATTTTTTCTTCTCAATAATGTGTTCTTCGTCGTATATATGGATTTCTTTCTCAATAAAGTGGTTTTTTCACACAAATTTGGTGTTTATTTTGTTTTTTCGTGTTTTTTTTTGTCAACGCCTTGTTGCGATGTCGCCGTTGTTCAATGCGAGTGTGATTGTTGTCCCGATCTTGATCTGACTTGTGTAGCGTTGAACTCTCGTTTGATTTTGTTTAGTTTTGTTTAGAATTGCCAGATGGCTGTGTGGTAGCCATCTTGCTTGGTTGAGATTGGAATGTTAGGGTTTTGAACATACAACTATCTAAGGAAAGGTTGCGTACAGATCTTCCACCTTGTTCATCATCGACCTATTGTTTATAGATTCAGTTGAATGAAAAGCTTTGCATATCGTCAAAAAAATTGTTGGACACAAACACACATAAAAATCCATTTCAATTTTGTACAAAATCAATGCTTATGGTGAATCGAAGGAGAAAAAGGAACCAAAAAGAAGATATTAGCAATAAGCTGGTTTCTGTACGACGGGACGGCGTCATGGTGTTCATATTGATCTGTGCAGCACCTCATCAAGCATTAGATGGAGCCTCTTCAATAGTTGTCCTAGCTCTACCGTATCTTTTGTTTCATTTCTTCTAGAACAATCACAAACACTTTTTTGATTAAGTGATAAAAGAAAGAAGAATTTAAAAATAATTACAAACGTAATTAATTTTTTATGTTTTATTAAGCTGCATTTATTTGTTTATCTACATTATACAGGGACTAGAAATTTAAAAATGTGTAAAATTTTGAAAATGATTATGTTGATTTTCTTTTATATTTTAATATTGAAGTAAATATGAAAATCATTTTAAAAATATATATATATATATATATATATATACTTTCGAGTTATAAACGAAGCCTTAAAAAGTCAAGGAGATGGTGAACACGGATAATCAAGATGAGGAAATAGAACATTAATCTTAAAAATGAACGTCTATTTTTCTTTCCATTTATTATATGGAAAAATCGAATTAGATTGCAATCTTATCGATGCGGGTGATTTGAAGTTGATTGAAGTTCAAAGACAAGCAGAGATTGCTCAAATAAATTGATCAGAGTGAGGTTTGGTAATAAATCTGCTATTCAGGCTATTTCGCAAAGTACTATTTTATTACTGATAAATAATTTAGTAAAGTTAAAAATGTATAGATTTCAAAATTAGGTATTTCCCTTATAGATTTTAATTCTAATTTAAGTTAATTTAATTTATTTCAACACAGAAAGAATATGACACGTAGCAGTCGGCCGTCTCAGATTCCCCACGTGAGGTGCGTGCGCGTCGCGTCCACACCACGCCATGCAAAGTGAAACGACGTCGTAACGATACCGCCACGTCACCTCACAGCTCACGCCCCCAAGCGCTTCTACAGTCCGACGTGGCGCTCATAGAGAACAGTGTGGGACCCACACCGAACCCTTTAAAGCCTAAGCGCCAAATCGGTGTTGCTTTTGTCAGACCAGTTTTTCTTGTCAGTCGGGTAGAATCTGTGTTTGTGCCCCTTTTTTTATTTTCTTTTGATTAATAAGCAGAAAAAACCCATTCGATTTGTCTCAAAGTCCTCTTATTTTCCTGATTATAATGAATGATCTTGATTCTTTTTTTTTCTGATGCTTCCAAATCAATTTTAATTCAGTTCTGTTTAAATAAAGATGCTTGTTTTGATGCTACTCGATTATGCGGTTCTTTTGGATTGTTGCGCTTATCCGCAGGGTTTTCGGCTGATTTTCACTTGGGAAAACGTGGTCGATTCTTTGTTATCGGAATTCAGTTCAGAGTTCTTTATGATGGGGTTTTGGTTGATGGGAAATTCTGGAAACGGGAAGTGACTTATCTTGTGTTCCGGCTGTTTGATTGTTTCGGATTGCCCAGTTTGAGGAACTTTACTCAATTGAGGGTAATTCAAAGTCATGGACTGAGTTAGAAAATTATCCTTTTTTTTTTTTTTTTTTTTTGTTTTCTTGGATTCATCGGGTTTGTGTTTTTAGGGTTTGGATTTGATTGCATTTTCCCCTCTTTGTAGGTGCTTACTCTTCATGTTTGAGATTTTGATATCTAAGTTCAGTTTATAGTGTGATGAATGGGGGCTTTGGTCTTGGGAATTTGAAGAGACTGGGCGAGGCTTATGATTTGATTTTTGGCTTGTTGATAATTTGACACTGGGCATTTTAAGGAATTCACTCCAATCGAGGTTTATTATAGTGCTGGATTAAGTTTAAAACTTGATTTTTTTCTTGGATTCATCAGGCATTTTTGGTGAAAACTTGGTTGGATATCTGGTTAAAGATTGTGAGAGGGAAGGGTTGGGTTTGATTTTAGGATTTTTTTGGTGAGGATTTTAGAATTTTACTCAATTGAGGCTAATTGAGTACTGATCTGATGATGAAATTAAAAAAAAAATTGTTTTTTCTTTTGATTTTTTTTGCCTGGATTTATCAGTTGCGGGCTTCTAATTTTGGGGTTTGATTGCATTTTGCTATCTTGGTTGAAACGCTGATTTTCAGTTGTTCTGTAAAGTTCTGAACTCAACGTGTTCAAGTCCTTGGTATCAAAAATTCAGTTTGAATTTGGAGCCTTTGGTTTTTGATTGTTTGGGATTGCTTTGAAGGCTACTCAGTTGAGTAATTTGAGCCTGGTTCAAAATTTTAATTTATTTAGCTTGATTTGTCAGGTCTTAGGGTTTGGATTGTTTGCATCCTTCTATCCTGATGAGAATAATCTTCACTTGTTTTGAACATTTGCGATTCTTCATGTTTGGCTCTTGGATTTAATTGCATTCTCTGCTTCTTTGGTGAAGTCTAGGTTTCGCTTGTTTCAATTTCCTTTATCATGTTTTTTATTTTGCGTATTTGATGATGAACTGTTTATTTGCGATAAGTATGGGTTTAAAGAGACAATTTTAAGTCTTATCATTGATTAAAACCTTTACAGATGAACACAAAGTATTGAGAATATCTGATGAAACTAAATGACAGCAATAAAAATATAAAAGTAATGATAGAGTACCTATATATAATTTTCTAACTGAAAATTTCTGAATGACTTTTTTCCGCATTTTTGATCAGAACCTACTACTAAATGGAAGGAAGCCAATCCAGACCATTCCAGCAAAGCACCTGTCTCTAGTTTTCCACAACAAGATGACCAGGACCACCTCTATCTTTTCTCTTTGGACAGAGGATAATGAACTAGGTTTGTATATGCAAGAATGAGGCTCCCTGACTATACAAGGGTTATCTGTGATGCTAATGGAAATGGTGCTGGGCCTGATCATGGGTGCATCTACTTTGAGTCCTCACTAGCAGTTCATTCTTTTCCATTAGAATGTGCGGGAAGGATATCAGAAAACATTCTCGGAAATCTAGGACCAATATGAATTTGATGCTGATTCCACCCAATACAATAGCTTTCTGAATCCCCAGATTTGCTTTCGAAGTCAATAAATAGAGGAGGTGGCATGTCATTCTTACATAGACCGATTGTCGACTTTTCCATGTCCTGAAAGGGGATATGAACAGATTATATCAATCTTATTTATGATAATAATAGGGCAATTGCTGAGAACCTGATGAATGGTTCCGCCTTCAATGGTACTTCAGAGCCCTCAAATTGATAAAAAAAATTTAACGGGCAGAGGTAATGCAGCTGGAGGCTTGCAAATGAACAGGGAGGGTGGAGAAGTGAATAGCAGTGATGAATACGGGTCTCAGATTAACAGAGATTTTGTAAACCTTGCTGGTAGCAATCCTGGCTTATACCATACCCCAGGTAACAGAGTTAGGAATTGGTAATGGTAGCATGGTTAGTGCAGTTAACTCAATTTTCAGGGCATATTGATGGAAGTTTTCTGACCCTTGGAATTGGAGGGTGAGTACGAAGCTGGATATAAGTCTGTTGTCTTACAGCCAGTAAATTAATGACAGTGAGGCTTGTTTTCCCAATTAACTGCATCCATGGTAAAAAATTATTAGAACTTTATCAAATCCTGTTCACCACATGGCAGGTAGCTTTTCAAGTTCACAAAACAATGTTGAGTGGATTTTCAAGTCTTGGCCACAACATAGGTGGTAGAACCTCATCTAACAATGATCTTGGAGACTCTGTTTTTCCCCAATTAAATGTTTCTTTTGGCCAAACAGCAAACAGAAGTTCTTTGAATCCTCTACACAATGTGGCAGGTCACTTTTCAAGTTGGCAAAATGATGTGGGTGAATTTTTAAATCCAGCACATAATATGGATGCTTGGGCCTCATCTAACAGTGATTTTTCGAGCTATGTAGTGTGGTACAAATGGAACATCTTTCAAGCTTATGTCATATGTTGCAAACACCACAAGTTGATGGGCAGCAGTATCTTCCTATGCCGAACAACAGGAACTTAGGTCTTGGCGTGAACATTGATCCACAATCGGCAAATATTGATCCTTATGGATTTCAAGATTTCCCCACTGTTGCCACAAGACCCATGAATAGCAGTGAAGCTGGAGTTCTTGATTTTGGACTACCCAGCTTGTCAGAGCTGCTTCCGAAGCTGTAGGAATTAAGGAGGATAATGGCAAACCAACCGGGCCAATTACAGGGACGATTCACTTATGAATCTCAAGGGCTTCTCACCTGGGTGCTTCCAACTGGCTCCCCTTCTGTTTGGTTGTGACGGCACCACCAGGCTGAGAGCAAATCAGATAACTATTCTTAGCCACTTGCCTATCCTATTACACTTCAGTTCACAATTTTTAATGAAAATCCCCTATTGATTTTACTTGATCAATATATGTCGGTTATTTCTTAATCTAATCTCCAATGAACAGGGAAACAGAGAATTTTTGTCAAATCTTTTCTGATTATACTCGTTATTTTGGAAATGCCTTGAATTATATTCGCACCTATCATTCTGTCTAGTCAATTATTGTGCTAGTTGCTGTCTTAATCTTGATTAGAATTGAATTTTTATCTCTTTAACATGTATAGTAATGATAGATGTGTTCTAGGGCCAATAATTCTAAATTGAATCAACAGAAAAGGTTGTGGGTTCTAGATCACTTGGAGAACTGTTTAGATGTTCTCAGGAGTGACGAAGCAATCATTGGCCCTGTGAATTTCAACTTAGTTCAGTAATACTTAACCTAAGCCTGCCTGAATTCCATCAACTCCTATGATGATTTTTAGTTATGTCAATGTCATTCTGCAGGTGGCAACAAGTTAGCTTCTCTCTTTCTCTCTCTCTTTTTCCCTTTCCTTTTTCTTTACTGACTCTTTCCATTCAAGATCTAGTTTGCAGTTTGTTAAAAACTACCTTTGCAGGTCGAGTTATTTCTCTCTCTTATATGGCAGAAGCTCTCAAGATAGTAATGTTAAGGCCAAATTCCAAAGTGCTCCTTTTCTGTATTGTTTCTTGTGTGTCATCGACTCATCTAAAACATATCTGTTGCATTCCTCTTCTATAAGTAATTTTGGAAGTGACACGCCACATCTTTTTTGTAGCGTTGAAAACTGTATGTGCATTACTCAACTAGTTTGTATAAAGTGAAAAAGCCACAAAATGGTTGTGGAATTTTTTGTGTCCCACTTTGGCATAAGATGGATATGCAACAAAAAAGTTTTTATTTTATGTATAACTAGTCAGTTTTCTTAACTGTTAATAAACAAAAATGCCTCTTCCATTTTACTGGTTATTGAGCTGCTCTATGCTGACAAATTGACATAATGTTGGGATGATCAATTATTGGCCTTTACTTCTCTAGTAAACCACTCTAATTGGCAAAGATAGCCAATCAATCAATATCTATATAAATCAAACTGACTATTATTTAGGTTGACCAATGATTGGTGGAGGGGACTATGAGGGCCTTTTGTTTCTCTGATGAATCATTCTAATTTGATGACCATGAGAGTAAAATTAGTTTTATGGTTTGTTAGTTTGATAGAATCTGCCTCTTAAAATGTGGTTTCATTTGTAGGGAGCTTCAAAATTGTGGGATGTGCTTCCTTTGCATCTTTTGAAGGTCAACCATTTCAAGGAGGTCAACAGGCATGTAAGGGCATTCTTTGCTAACATCAAACCTGTTTGAAAATGAAGAATGATGTTTTCAATAATCTGTCTATATTCACTAGGGATATTTTCAGTCTATTGGTTATGTTTTACAATTAGAAAAGAAAAGGAAATTATTCGCTTCAGAGCCTATAACTACTTCACTAAGTGACTACTAATCGTCGGAAAATAAAATCAAGAAGTAAGTGAAATCAACCATGAGAAAAAGAAATCCCAACTTATTTAGGCTGTATAATTAGACAATTACTGCATTTATACTTCAACACTTCCTCTCAAGCTAGTTAATAAATGTTCTTCATTTTGAGCTTGTTTGTTATAGATTGAAATAGTTGAGCTGTGAGTCTCTTTGTAAGTATGTTGGTCAATTGTGTTTTGGAGGATCTCTTGGGGGGGCCTGCCCGACCCACTATTGAGTTTCTTCACAATAAAATGATGATCAACTTCAGCAGGCTTAATTAGTTTTTGGTGTAGAATTTGATTGTGTGCTATACTAATAGTTGAGTTATTGTCACAATAAAATTTCATATAACCTTTCTAACTTCTCTAAGAACAACTTTTGTCTAGAGAACCTCACATAGTTTTTGCACCATGGCTCAAAATTCTAGTTCAGCACTTGACCTAGTAGCCCTGGAGTTATTTCTTTCTCTTTGAAGTTACTAAGTTCCCTCTTTTTTTATCAGAAACAAAGTTGCTAAGTTCCCTCTTAAGAAAGTACAATACTCAGATGTTGACTTCCTATTAGTGAGTGATCTAATGTTAATATTTCTCTTTCTCAATTGGACGACACTTTGGTCCTTCATCAAATCCATGACTAGTCTTAATGGGTGTATTTGCCCACCTACACCCCCAACAACCCAATTTCTTTGAGAAGATCTAAAATATCCCTTTGTTGTGAAATTGAAATTCCCTTCTTGGACTATGCAACTTCAATCCCTAGAAAGCATTTAAGCCTTTGCAGGTCTTTAATTTCAAAATGTTTTTCCAACTTCTAATCTCTTGTTTCTTTTAAATAATCTTAGGTCACAACAACATAAACATACACAATGAGAGTGGTTATTTTCTTAATCCTAGAGTCTTTGAAACATGAGCGTATGACACTTTTGGCTAAATCTAATTTATGTCCTTCATTGCCCCTTCGAAAACCTTACAAACAGTTATTTGGGGACTATTTAAGCTATATACAAAGCCTTCTTCAATTGTGAGCTATATTCCCTTTAAATTTTCTTGAAGACCATATCTACTATATAAATATAAAATTCCATGGAGAAATGCAATCACATTACATCAAATTGGTTCATAATTAATGAAAGTAGGTAAGGATAACGAGTTATAAATTGTATTCAATGTTGCTACCAAACAAAAGATTCTTGGTCATACATTTGAGCATTCTCAGAAGTACCCGACTTTGATTATGCCTCAGTATCATTGGTCTTCTTTTTACTATAAATATCATGTGCATCAACCTATTCCTTCTAATAAGGAATCTTTGAGTATAAACTGAAATATCTGTTGGAAAAATGAGATTCTTGTTTGTTTATCGAATCTGAAATTAGAATAATTTTTATTATTTTAATAGGTAAAAAGCAATTGCATTAAAAGAAACTAGCCAAAGGGGCATACTGAAATACACCTGATGTATACAATGACTTAAAAAACCTGAAAGGAAAGGAAAACAAAAATACTCATTCACCAAATCAAGCCCAACCAATCAATAAAAATCAAAAACGAGGACATGGGCAGTACCACTATAATCAAAAATTAGACGCTAGGGCGGTAAGGTGTAGGGTGGGAATCAAGCGGTTTCTTGATTGAAGTCAAAATCTTTTGAGATTTCGATGGAAGGTGAAGGGAGAAAGACGAAAATTTTCATTCTGAAGGTGTAGGGTTTAGCCGTGGATCGGATTTTGGGTGAGGAGGGGATGAAAGCTGGCAATGGGAGTTGAAGCGTCTTTGTAGGGATACTTCCTACGCTAGAAGGTCTTTTGACTAGAAGGAGAATGGAAGTCTTTTAAGGGTACGGAGTATGGGAATTAACGGCAGCCGGGGAGGTGGCATCTTACGTGCTTTCCGGATTGTGGATGTTGAGGGAAAGAAACACAGGTTATTTTTCCTTGAAGGAAGGGGTAATTTGAAGGGGTGGTCTTTGCTGGCAGAAAAAATTAGGGGGTTAGGCTTGAAATTGACATAGGAGACAAAGTCGATGAAGAGCATGTGTGAGCTCTGAAGAGGAGGAGAAGGAAATGAACAACCTTGGAAAAAACCAAGTTTTCTCTTGGGGAAGTATAGGTGTTGAGGCATCTAGAAGAGGGTGCAGTAGTACGGAAAATGTTGTTTGGGTGGATGCTGGAGACTGCGTACCACAAGAGGCATTTGGGATCCTAAAATATAGTTTGGTCGGGAAGTGGAAGACAAGGCTGGGGAGTTTCTTCACAATTGGAAAAGGGTGGGCTTGAGGCTGAGTGCTTGGAGGTTAGAAGGTGTCATGATATCCTACCTAAATGAGAATCTCTGTTTTGGAGTTTGAATCCCTTGAGGAGGCAAAATGGGTTCTTGAATCGGTGAGAAGAAGCTTCAAAGGAGATCTTTTACAGTTGGAATGGTGGAGTCCAGAATCTGTATGTATAAGGCAGAAAGCTACGATGAAAGAAGCCTGGATCAGGGTGGTAGGGCTCCCGCTACTCCTGTGGACACCCGAGATTCTAAAGAAGATAGGAGACACTTGTGGAGGTTTTCTAGCCCTGGACAAAGAAACAACACTGAGAACGAAGGTGATGTGGGCCAGAATCTTGGTAAAACTGGTAGGGAAAACAAGGCCAAGTGTTGTCAACATTTTAGAAGGATTAAGATCGTTTGAATTACAAATCTGGTGGGAGATCCTACATGGTCAGTAGAAGTTTACCCTGCGAGAGGAAGCTTCAGTTTTGAAGTAGAAAATCCAGAGGAGAAAGAAGATGTTGGGGCATGCGCGGCCCAGCGAGTGGGGGTCTCTAATCTAAGAAGTAAGGATGCATGGCAGGAGGGGCAAGAGTGCATGTCAAAAAAAGGGAAGAGCAAGGGTCATGTTGTGGCAGAGGGGTTAAAATCAGGGTCAGTGGAGTGATGGAAGTCAAAAGGTGGGATCCAGTGGGGCAGATGGGGGTCCGAAGTTGCTGGTCCGAGCTCTTTGGGCCAAAACAGCTTAGGCCAAAGCAGCTTGGTCTGGATAGAAATATAAGAATTTCAAATGGAGAGCTAACAGGCTGAGGTGGGGCTGCAGGTACCAGAACTGTGAGCCTATTTAGGTCCTTTGAAAGCAGTCTGCTGTAAATACATGGGACGCAGCCCAAATACTCAGGAATTCCACAAGCTGATTCAAGGAAAAGCAAACCACAAGCAGACAAAGAGTTTTTGCAAAGAGAGGCTAGAAAATCCTGTTAGAAGGGCCGACACCATAAAGGTCAGGGTTTTTAATGCGTCGTCTTCTTCTTCTTCTTTTTGGCGAGCTCCTATTGGGGCTGTTTGTGGAGAGATGTGGGTGGGGAAGCCTGGGGCTCAACAGTGCAAAGAGTTCTGATCCCTTAGAATTATGTGATGAGGAATGAGGAAGGGGGAAAGAGAAAAAATTGCAGTCTTTGTCGATGAGGAGATAGGAGGGGAACTTGCTGTTTTTCAGGGCGATTCAAAGAAAATTCAAATCTTAGGGAGGAACAGGAAGGGGAGAGTTGGGAGGAAAGTTGTTTGAAGAAGTTTAGCACATCTATGGGGCTCCCGACGAAAGGTCATGAAAAGGATATTTTGAATTTGATGAGAAAGATTGATGACAGAAGAGTAAAAAATATTGAAAAAGGCTACCAAGGAACTTCTAAGTTTGTAAGAGTTTTGAAGAACTTGGAGTGGAACGTTGCGGAAAGGAAAAGTGAAGGAAGGGAGGCGGTAAAGGGGAGGAGGATCTATTGGGTTGCTAATGAGAGTTAGATTCTATCATGGAGCGTGAGGGGGCTAGATGTTGCAAAAGTGGCAGAAGTTCAAAAATCGAGAAGGTGGATGTAGTATGCTTTCAGAGACTAAGCTAAAGGATTTGTCTAGAGGGATCCTTAGGAGTTTTATGAGTCGGAAGATACATGGAGTGGGCTACTACTTATTTAGAGGGGGCGTCAAGAGGGATTTTAATAATGTGGGATAACAGAGTGCTCCAACTAGTTGGAGTTGAGGAGAGCTATTTCACTTTGTCTTGCAGATTTAGGAATAGTGAGGATAACTACCTAAGGTTTTCACGGGGTTTATGGTCTTGGTAAAAGGAGGAGCAAAGGGAAAATTTGTGTGGGGGTTGGCGGCCAGTAAAGGGGGCTTATGGGAGATCCACCCCAGTGCTATGGGGAGAGAGGATTGTGTGGTCGAATTCACAGGGGAAGAGATTAGGGATGGAAGACTCACGGGGCCAATGAGGAGATTTTCCCAAGTTATTGAGAATCTGGGGCTGAAAGATTTAACCCTCCGGGGAGGCACGTTTACTTGGAGAGGGGGCTAGGGCACTCAAAGGATGGCTAGGTTGGATAGATTTTTGGTTTCGGAAGATTGGGATATGTATTTTAGGGGTGTTAATCAAAGCGTCCTTCCAAAACCGATGTCAGAATCATTTCAATTACAACATTTGGGAGATAGGCCTTCTAAGGGGCCCATGTCTTTCAGATTTGAGAATATGTGGCTTAAGGAGGAGGGTTTCTATAACCTAATAGCTGACTGGTGGACAAGTTTTGTTTATTAAGGATCTAGGAGCTATGTGGTGATGGAGAAGTTGAAAGCTTTGAAAGTAAAGTTAAAAATATGGAACAAAAGAGTGCTCGGCAATGTGGAAGAAAAAAGAAAGGAAGCGTTTACGAAATAAGACGCACTGGGATGATATTGAGAGCCATCGACCGGTCAGCTAAAATGAATGCAGAAAGTGGGCTGGCCAGGAGCTGTAGGAGTGGGCGGCGTTCGAAGAAATTTCTGGAGACGAGAAGTCGAGAGATATGGTTGAAGGAAAGTGGAGGTAAAACAGGGGCTTTCCATAGGGAATGAAACATGAAAGTCTAAGATGAGGTAAGTGGAGGAATTTATCCTTTGGGGAGGAACAAGCGGGACTAGAATAGCGGGCTTTTGAGAAACTATCTTCACGAACTGGCGAGTGGAGGGGCGAGCCTGAGTAGGCATTTACTTCTCAAGACACCCAGTGCTGGGCTGAAAACTTCGGGAGTTGCAAGTTCAGGAGGCGAGAAGTGTTCAAGCTGCAGCGGTTTGGAATGGAGACAAAGCCCCGGAATGGGATGGGTACACGGTGGCCTTTTGGCAATCTAACTGGGGTACAATTAAGGAGGATGTTTTGAAAATGTTCAAGGATTTTTGAGGCGGAAAGTTTGTTAGTAGCGGTTCCAAACACTACTTTGTTGTCTGGTGCCAAAAATGTGTGAAGGGTCTAAGGATTTTAGGCACATTAGTTTAGTGGATACTTTGTATAAGTTAATTTCAAAAATTTTATAAAACACTAAAAATGTGATGTTTGTTTGGTGATAGCTTAAGTGTCGTGGAGGGGAGGCAGATTCTCGATGCTTCTTTAATAGCTAATGGATCATGGCAGATTATCAGTAAAGAAGGAAATGACATCATACCTTAAATTTGGATATGAAAGAAACATAATCGAGATCGAGTTGGAATTTCTCTTCCACGGTTCTTTAACAAAAATGGGTTTTGTATAGTGATTTCTGGATGTCTCCATGTGTGATAGTGTGCCTTGCCAGGGTGGGGGATTAGACATATGCCTGGGTGTGCCTGGTGTGTACCGTGCTTCCATGGTCCTAGTAATATAGTAACCTTCTTGGTTTCTTTAGGAGTTAGAGAGACTAAGATAAAGGCCCCTGTCCCCACTCATTGTTTGTCTCTTGGTATTCAGGAGGTTTTTCCATTCTGATGAGCCTACACTGAGGTTTCTCTGTCAGCCGTAGTTTGGCTGAAGAAGTGAGGAAGCTTTACAAATTTCTCATATGTTGTTTTGTGTTGACATTGCTCTTGTGTTCTCTCTGCTGAAGACTACAAAGATCACCTTTCTAATATCTTCCCCTCTGGTGGATTTTGTTGTAGTTTAGAAGCTTTTTGCAGGGTTGAGAATAAACTTTGGAGAGAGTATCATTTATGCCGATTAGGCGGGTGGAAAATGTATGCAATTCGCCCGCAGGAAGCGGTTTGCAAAGTGGGGCACTTCCTGACTATTTAGGTCTTCCCTTAGGAAGTAGGCAAGCCTCTATTTCATTGTGGGATGGAGTTGAAGGAAAGGTTGAAGAAAGCCCAGCAATGTGGAAGAAGCGCCCCTCTGAAAGGGGTGAAGACTCACACTCATTAGAACACCTTCAATGACTGCCAATTTACCTAATGTCCCTCTATGATTGCTAAAGGTGTGAGTTCTAGACTTGAAAAAATTCAGAGGGATTTCCTTTAGGGGAGCAATGCTTCAGAGAGGAAGATCCATCTGATAAATTGGAAGCAGGTCTTGCTTAAGCAAAGCGAAGGGGGGTTTAGGCATCAGATGCCTAGTTCTCATGAACAAAGCTTTGATGTAAATGAAATGGGCACGGAGGAGTTTGGTGAAGAGGGATAGCTGAGCTGGAAAGAATGTTGTCCGAGTTTGAAGTGAGCGAGGTGGGGGTTGGTTTCGAGGAACCCACAGGGGCGATCTTGAGTTTAGGTTGTGGAAAGGTATAAATGCGGGGAAAATTTATAAAAGTTAAAACAAAGGCTAGTTTTGAAATTGGGGAAGGAAAGAGAATCAGATTATGGAAGGATGTCTGGTGTGGGGAGGTGTCCCTTTGTACCTCCTTCCCTACTCTTTACAATATTGCAGGGACGAAAGGGCTAAGATTGGGTGAGGTGTGGGAGTCTTGGTGAGATTGGAGATTGGAGATTAGGGTGGAGATTGGAATTCGAGATTTTCAAGAGCCTTTAATGACTAGGAGATGAGTGGGATTCAGTTTTTATCGAAATTTGCGACTAGTAATAAACTTATTATCCAGAAAGAAAAGGGACGAGAATAGTGTGGAAGGAATAAGAATGAGTGGGTTCTCGGTGAAAGATGCAGCTGATGGAGAATTTGGCCCCTCGTGGAAAGCCCCACCAATATTATTTGGAACCTATGTGTGCTCACTAAGTGAGTTTTTTGCCTAGAGCTGTGAGAAAGGTATTAACAATGCAACGATTCAGAAGGGTTACTAGTTAGCGGATAATCCACTTTGTGAAAGAAGAGGAAGGGTTAGATCATATTTTAATCCACGCCCATCGATTTGGGACATGGGTTAACCTCATCTGATGTTAGGAGTCGGTAGTCACATTACCATAGTAAAGTCTAAATTTATAGTTAGGTCAAATCACAGTGAAGAAAACGTTAAGGAATTTGTGGTAGGCGACCCCTCTCACCATCTTTTGGGAGACTTGGAAAGAAAGGAATAGGTGTGTTTGAAGAAGAAGTTTTCTTTCAGCGGATTCCAAATGTTTGTGTCTCTCAGCACTCTTTGTGATAGGCAACGATTATTCCAAATGTGGATATTTCTATTGTTACATCCTCAGGAGTGGGGGTATAGATTGATTCTAGAAGCTAACTTGCTTGTGGAGTGGTTTATTGTTGTCTACCACCCTCTTTTTTGTTTCGACTGGAGCTTTCCTTGATTTCACTCCACTGTAGACTTGGGTTTGCCCTTTTATTTTGTGAAGCTTGCTTTTTGCCTATCAAAAAAAAAAAAAAAAAAGTAAAATGCATTAAAAAAAATCAATCTTTAGCCTTTGTATTGAAGCTGGTGAAATATTTATATTCTTTTCATATTATCTGAAAGATAAAAACATTAGATCGCGAACTTTTTACCCAGATATTAAAGCGGTCACCTCCATCCTCGCTGCGCAAATGCAAGAGGATATGATCCAGCTAACTCCTCATAGTCGAAACAAAAAAGAGCATATGTTGGCAAAATACCATCCCGACTTTGTAAATGTTAAGCGACCACCCAGCTCTCCTAAAGCTCGAGTTTTAGAATTTGGGTTTAATGAACATCATGCCTTTAACATTCTCCTAGCGTGTGGCCAGTACCCGCACGTGAAAAGTCAAATAAACAAATAGAGTCCTGTGGACTTTCAAAATTATGAATGTGGAATAAATTGCAAAGAGGTGGCTTGAACTCAGGACCTCCTGCCAAACCATGCTTTGATGCCTGTGCAGTCCATATATAGAAACAAAGTTTTGGGGATTTGGGTTTAATAAATATCATGCCTTCTGATAAAAAATTATCTAAGATCAGCTTAGATTCCACAGAATGCCTCTAATAGCTAATGAAGGGACACATTCCACACAGCTTTGGAAGGAAAGACTCTATACTTTTCCATCTCGAAAGTATAGAGACAATTTATGAAGAATGATCCACTCTTGGCCACCTCCATTTTAAGCGTTCTCTTCTCCCACCACTTATACTTGCAGCAAGGCCTCAGATAAAGAACTCCCGCGCTCGATCTCACAATCATTTGTTGTCCTGGGAATCACCGAGTTCTTTAAAGAGCTGTATAAAGACCGCAAAAGAGCAAAGCTTCACACAAAGGCTTATCAATGTGTTGAGTATCTTTCCTTTCTTTTTTTTGATGAATAAATGAAGAGAGTATATTAAATCAAAAGAAAGGAAACCCATAGGCAACTAGAAAGTATACAGGATGTATACGAAGGGAAGCCACAAGGAAGTACAAGAACACTAAAAAAGAAGAAAACAAAAAACCACCCACTAACCCTCAGCTATACCCACCAAGCCTCCTCCCATTAGCCACCAAGAAGGAAGTTCGACAAGAGACAAACTCATAAATTTCCAATGGCCTTCCAAAACCAGTACATTAATACCTCTCACTTCATAGAACAACACTCTCTTCAATTCCCCATACTTGCCATAAATCACACCTCTTCAAAGGTTTCCCTTCGGTAGCAAGTGCAAATCCACTTATTATGAAATCAATGTTTTGTAAAGCAAGGAAGTCATCTAACTCCAAATCCTCCACTTCCTTATTGTAGCACATGAACTCTGGTTTCACTAAATGGGCTTCTTTCTAGAAAAAATACCTCAGAGGAGAATTCTTGGAATTTTTCATGCTGTCGAACTCTCCTCAGCGTCTGAGTAAAGACATAAAGATAAATTGTAAAACTAGTGAAAATGCTCTTTGCCAATGTTAACACTGGATATATAGTGACGTTTTCATTTTCACATTGTTAATTGGGTTATAGGAGATTAAGATTAGAGTCATAATAGATTATTAAATTCTAATGTTTAGTTTCTTAAGAGAAGGCGATAAATAAAGTCTAATGGATGTAAATCAAGGTTGATTGATGATTAATAATTTTGTACTTTATTGCACATTTTGCAATTTTTAATGGTGAAACTCCATTGATTTCCTTTTATGTGATACTCTTGAAAGGCTTAAAGTTTTACCCCATCTTATCTTTATCTTCTTTCTTTATATTTACTTTATGTTATTTTCTTAATATAAACTTGATCTCTTGTTTCTCCCCTTAAACCTCAAAAGGTAAAAGGCTTAGCCCATTTTTTTTTTTTTTAATTGTAGGCAACTATCCTAGGGTTGTTCAACGTTAGAGAAGATCCATAATCTCCCAGGTATTATGTTTTCTTGAAGCACTCATCTCCTCTTGCCTTGCCTTCCTTCAATTCTCATCCTCTAATACCTCTTGAATAGTTTGGAATCAGCAGATAAGTTTGGTAATGTATACTACGTGAGATGTGAAAAAGGTCATCATATGAAATAGATGGTCAAGCATTAGTATAATATCTCTTACCTTTGCGTGGTCGTGATAACCTGATCAATGAATTGCCTGAATCTTAGGACCATCATCCAAAAACATCTTGGTCTCAGACCAAAGAGATACAAAAAATAACTTTGCCTTTGTATAGACAAAACCTCATCCTAAATACAATGTCATTCCTATCCTTCCTGACAGTCGAAAAGATGCATAAAGGTCCAGCTTTCCAAACTCTTCGCTTATCCTTGACAAGGAGTGAACTCCAACCTAAGAGGGTAGAGGAGCCTTGGGATGCTCTTTCTTTTTGTTTTAATATATATTCCTCATATTTACCTATCAAATATATATATATATATATATATATATATATATATATATATATATATATATATACACATCCTTTAGTGTAGACAAGATCATGGACAAAATATTGCGAAACGTTATTGACATTTTTGTTGAATGGAGTGTCGATTGTTTCTTAAGCATGAAATGGTGGAAATATCAGAAGCTGCTGATTATTTTATTATTAGTTATTGAAAATTTCTTTGAACTTTCATTCAAATTTTCGGTTTGATTATGAAAGTAATGGGTTATCTCGGTTTTGCTTCTATTAGTTTGGTCAACATGGTCAAACCCTCAAAAATTGACTTGATGAAGTGTGGATAAGGATTGGAACCTAAGACAAAATCATGCGATATTTTGTCTAATTCAATATTTCATGTAGTTGAATAAAAATGAATAAACATTTTCAATGTGCGCTTTTGGAAGGATGCTTGGTGTGGTGGGAGGCTTTTTGTGGTCCTTTTTCCTCTCTGTGTGCTTTGGCCTCGACAAGGGGCTTTGGTGTAATTTATGGGACGCTCTTCACAAGGAGGATGGGAGTTGGATACTTAACATTCGGTCTTTCATTAGCCCCAGGGTTGGGGAGATCTTTGTCTTCTCGATACCATTCAAAGGAAGAGAATCATTGATAGCCAAGAGATGATAGTGATTTTGAAGGAGAAAGAGATGGGCCTTTTGCGGTGAAGCTCTCTTCAAGACTTTGAGGTGGAATGAGTTGATGTTGTTTTCCTCATAAGTTCATTTGGAATTCTCGGGTTACTTAGAAAGTGGGTTTCTTTACTTGGGAAGGCTCTTGGGGTAAAGTTTTGCTTTGGATCAATTAAAGAAGGGAAGGGCTGTGATAGATGTTTTCTCTATGGGGAGGAGGAGGAGACGATTGACCATCTGTTAGTCTATTGCACAAAGGCTAGACTATTGTGGGATCTTCTCTTAGCTATTGTTGGTGTTTAATGGGTGTTCATTTAATCGATTAAAGACTACTATCTTGGGTAAAGTTCTTTTGTGGGGAAGAAGGCGTAAAGCTTGGATGACAGCTCCTCTAAGCATTTACGGTCATTTGGCATGAGGAACTATGTGTTTGAAAACGAGGATTTTTTCATTTCTCGAAAGGATGAAAGCCTCTTTTATTTGTAATCTTTGGTCTTGATCAAACGTGTACATTGTTGAAAGGCCTAGATCCTTGGTTGATTATTTGACTTGGTTGGATTCTAGATGAGGGTGGGGGTATAGTTTTTTGTGGGCTGGTGGGTTTGTCTTACCTACTTTTGCTTTTTCTTTTGTATACCCCACAACATGAATCCACAGGTGCTCCTTTTTTGATGAATATATAATTGCTTTTACTCAAAAAAAAATGAATACCCTTATATTTTCCATTGATTACATATATTTATATCTTAAGGATTGGGTTTTAATTGTTTATGGTTTGTTTAGACCTTGAAGAGGTATAAGATTCTTTTGTCTTGGGTTGATTGGATATAGGACAAGATTACTATATAATGGGAAGGACACCAAAAGTTGTGGTTTCAATGAACCCCCCACAATAAATGCCAAGAGGATACATGACAAATCCTACAATCAAAGCTGAAAAACTTGGAACAAATTTTTTTTTTTTTGATAAGGAAACAAGTGACGTATATTAAAAAAGAGGTGCCGAATAGGTGCAAAAAAGATACAAAAGAAGACTCACCCCCTAACATTAAAAACATATACAAAATCATACCCTTAACTTCGCACAGGGCCCACCCCTAATGAAATCCATTCTGATAAAGGAAAAAATGAAAAGGAAATTACTCCATTCTAGGCACAGATTACCACAAATTAAGCACTGATTATAGGCAATAAATCACTAAGTGAAGCAAGTCATTTGTACACAAAAAGAAACAAATTCCAAACAAATCCCAGCTAATTTGGGTTGATAATCTGACAATTACTTCACCAGTTCTCCAACACTTTAATTAATATATGTGAATTAGAAAGGATGTTCTCCTTGAAAGGGGAAACCTATCGACCTTTTTTTTAAACCTTATTTGACCTATATATGATGACAATTTTTGTTGTATGACTACTCTGTTCATTTAATTCCTCATGCTACACTTATAAGCGCTCCATAAGCACATGATCATTAATTTCATCTTCTCTTTTTGCGGATACCTTATATGCCCCTATTAGACGAGATCTCAAGCTTCCTACGATCCCATGCACACTTGAGCTAGGTCAAAGATCTTCTTGGAATTACAAGAGCATTTCTGATGTTTAGAAGGATATCCAGTTCACGATAACATAGTAAGGTGTGGCCCCCATAATGTTGGTAGCATAGCCCTCACACGTCTATTTGCAATTCTCTTGAAGATTTTGGACTGTTACATTGTATCTATCCTTGTTTCAAGAAAAAGAAAGCAAAAACTGAGAAAAAGAAATAAGCGTTGGTAAGGAATTATTAACACCATCCATGTGAAATGGTTCTTTGTTCTCTTAAGAAGAGCATTTTTGGATTCTGCAGTTTCATGTCTTGGTCAATGAATCTGCTTTTGTCCTAAGTTTTATTTAGTTTTCTGGCGATTTCTTTCAATTTATTCGCTTACATGTGAATCGTGACTAGAAAAATAGTATGATTAAGCGTTTATTGTGAGTTGCGTGTTGAGTGAATGAACATATGTTGTACTTTGTTTGCAGTGCAATTATTTCCTCCTAATGAGGTTATTGCTCAGAAAGCTACACTGAAGGTGGCATTTTTCCAAAAAGGATCGGGGTCAAACAGCTAGTAAGGACATCTTCCACATCTCTAATCTGCATATCACCTTTGGATGTATATACTCATTAGAGCAAATCCTCTCTTTCACTAGAATTCAGGTCCTCAGCATAGATGAAAAGTTCTGTCAATTTCAGATTTAAGTCCTGTAGAGGACAGGAAAATCCATTTGGTCAAATGTAGTAGTCACTATGGCAGCTCCATATGATATCTCTCAAATTACACAATGTATCATGGTCTCATGTCTCCTTGAGGCATGGATCAAGTGGAAAGGGATGAGGAGGGTTTGTGGGAGGTTTCAGTTTTAAGTTCAATGAGGACAATAATTTACCTATAAAAAGTATATCATGGTCTCTTTTTTTTTTTTTTTGATTGGTATATCATGGTCTCATATTCATCTACTTTTATCCTTTTGTAATTGTTTCTTATGGTTGCTTGCAGGTAATCTAGGCCGAACTCAGGACAGATTCCCAGTTCAGTCTACTAAAGATCTTCTTGGACCTGCTTTTACCACTGGTAACTATTGTTCAATAAATTGACCCACATCGAAATTTAGTTTCTAGTGTGAACCTTTATGCAATTATCTTAAGGACTTGTGCAACTTACAGGTCAAGGAATCCTGGATTGCAAAAGGGCATGGACTTCATTCTAGAGAGATCATCATGGGCATACTTTGGCTGGTAGCCAATTTACTTCAACCTAGTTTAAGATTCCTATGTAGAATTTTGATTTAGCTTGGGTGATATTTATTCATTTTCACTCTGCAGGTCAAGCAGTCCCAGTTGGACAGAGGAATGTGTTTTCTCAAACAACTAATCCTTTTGATTTGCCATCTCGCAAGAGGAGTGCAGTTCAACCCCCTACAGCTGCACACTGTGTTCCAAGAAGAAAGACACGGCCCCAACCATCAATTTGTCCATCCATCCAGTCAGCGCCTCAGGCCCTCGGTGGTCCATCAACTCCTCTCCGAACTCGGCTGCCTCAACCTTCCATCAATCCATCCTTGGCATCCTCACATATTAAATGGCAAGGTAATTCTTAAGGTTCATTCAGACCCTTTCATAGTTTTGTGTAAAAATTTGTCTTTATTTTTCCCAACTAGCACCCACCCTTCTCTTTCATTCTTACTTTCCAACATTTTCATTTCATATACTGCAAATTCAATTTTCAGTTATGTTAAACAGCTGGGTTATGTTTCAAGAACCACGCCAGTTAGACAGACCCAGACCCAGATCCCGACTAGTGCCTTTCAGTTATTTTTATTTTTATTTTTGTGATCTGAAGATATGTTTCATCGATTTATTGCTTGAAAAACTACTTTGCTTTTCTTAGCCTAGGCTCATTCAAACTCCAAAGTAACTTAACATAGCCTTGATAATACCCACCATCTTTGCTCTACTTTGGTTTTGCAAAGGGTTTGTTGAGAGCAACCTAAATCGAGCCTGTTTTTGAAAAATGGATTTTCTGTTATCGAAAACAATGAGAACCAAGGAAAATAGTGAGAGTACATTTTGGTTCCACTTTTTTTTTTGTTCTGAAAAATATAAAGAACACAAAAAACATTAAATTTAGATAACAAGAACAGTTTTTCGAAGTACCTAAAAATGGTATTATCTGTGTTTTCCAAAAACATGAACCAAACAGGTCTAAGCAATCTAAAATTTGTTTATTCTGTTTTTAATTGTTCTTATTAAACCTGCTGCCAATTTGTGCTTTGAGATTGATGACAATGTTGGAGAATATGAGTTATTGTATTTTGAGCAATAATTTCAGGTAGTCTGTTTTTTTTTTTTTGTGTGTGGTGGTTGCAGGTTTGATGGATCTCCAGGCTAAGCGGACTGAAATGCTTGATATGCAAGAGGGATGTTTCATATGCACCGGAAGAGGACACATATCAATTTGACACTTGATTCGCCCAGCACGTGGCGGTTCTACCTTATTGGCCCATCTTCCATGACCATTGCTTGCAACTCATCACTCCCAAGACCAATCAAAGATCCTCCAGCCGTTCCTATTGTTAATGAACTTGAAAAAGTTCCATCGTCGTCCATTTTTTTTTTTTTGGAACTTCCATTCTCATTTTTGATCTATTGAAAATTTTGTAGCATTAATGTGCAGAGAAGGAAGAGAAACAGAATTTTCAGAGAATGAAGTAGGTAAATATTCATACAGCCTGTACATACATAGGGAGGGAGGAATTTGATGAATGATATACTTCAGATGCTAGAAAGGTAGCTAGAAATCCGTTTCAAAATGTAAGAACTGTAAGCACCTTTTTTAGCTACGAAAATATCATTTTTCATGTGTAAATGTGGACCTCATAACCATTTTATAACCATATATATATATATATATATATATATATATATATATATATATATATAAATACAACATCGAAAACCACTGAATTTGAAGTGACTCTTTCTGATTGTATTATTAGTGCTATGGTTTGTGATCTTTGCCTTTTGTTCTTTGTGAAGTCAGGTGGTCGTGAGGGGGGCTGATAAGAGCCCATGGATAGCGCCAGCCTTATAATGTGCTTCTCTTTGCAGGTTTAGTGTTACAGATAAAGTTGGAATGAAAAATCCATTCCATTACATTTTTATATTAGGCCATTTTGGTGCATGTAAATGAGAATGATTTTTTCCATTTACCTATTTCTACTTCAACCGGAAAAAATTAAGGAAAATGATTTTCTTATGTTTACTTTCATAGCAGAAAAATATTAAAGGAAACCAATATTACCAAAATTTCTTAAATTTTACTTATTTAAATAATAATAAGTAAGCATATAAATTTATTTGATAAGTTTAAGCCTATTTTTATGTTTTTCCATTTTCTTTCCTTTAGGGCTTATTCCTCTTGGGCTTTTAGCATATTACAGGCAGCACCCTTTAGACATCCTTTTGACACAAAGTTTGTCTAATCGGGTGTCAATTCTAAGTACTCTCCTTTGTTTTAGATCCAATCAAAAACACTTTCCTTCAACTTGCATCCAATCAAGACCGTAATACTCATTCTACATTTTTCTTCAAAGTGATAGCAACACATTAGATTTACAGTTCTCGTGGCCCGTTTGATTCAATCTTAAATGAGGAAGTCATGAGGTGTCAGCACGACGATGACCGCAGGGTGATCGAGAGTCGGTGGTTTGACCCCTCTTAACGTTCCAGCCCAGAGTGATATCTACACAGTGCGTCATTTCACCATCTTATGCTTCACTCGGTTCGAACATGAACTATGTGTGGCTCCATCTAAGTGATAAGTTTTCATTTAAATGATATTAGTTTTTATCTTTAAGACTCATTACTCATTAGTCATGCTCTTAGAAGCGTTCTTCATGATATTTCCACTTATAGCCCAGAGATTCACGGTAATGATCGACAAAGTGTGGTATACTCATTCTGCGGGTGAGTAGTGAATTATCGTGTTTGCTAAATTCTGTGCCAGATATGCCAGTGGTCGATCGTGCGCACATGAAGCGACGCCAAAGCGTGAGGAATAAAGTCGAAGTAAAATGAAATCCAGAGATATTCTTGAATCGCCCAGAATGCAAAATCTTTGTGGTGGCCGTTGAGATTATAAATGCACATTTGAGACGTTTGTAAGTGCCCTCCACCTGCAGCTGATGGTGTGAGGTCCCTGCTTATAGTTGGATTATAAAAGGTCATTCATTGGTCACTATACCTCCTTTAAGTCACCAAGCATCACTTTTTTAATTTTTTGATTTTTATTTCTTTTGTTCAATAAAATTTTGTTTCATGAAGTTCTTCCCAGTGGTCGTTAAGACGTTGAGTTAGTAAAGTGAGTTCACGTTTAATACACGTGATATAAAAATTATGAAATTATTAATATAACTTTAATAAAGTGAATTCCTTTCCTCATTTACATGAGAGTTTTACTATCTCTTTTGTTGCAAAAAAATTAAATCAGCTACTATAAAATGATATAAAAAAAATTAAATAAAGAAGACACATTTGAAAATAAAAATGGTTTTATTTTAAAAAAATGGCATTTTAGAAAAAACTTAATTATACTTCTACTACTTTACTTAGACACATTATTTTTATCATCTATTTATTTGATATATTACATTATAGTACTTCATTTAGATTTGATCTTAGGTTTCATATGCCTAATATATATTTTACCTTTGAATCAGACCCTTAAGGACAATAAAATTATTCGAAACATTATTTGAAAATTGTTTTTACCATATTTTATAAAATAAAGTTTACTTAGGAAAATAAAATCATTTTGTCATAATATTCTTATCATGTGTCAATAATAAATTATTTTAGTTTATTTATAACTCTTTTTTCTTTTAATTGTACATGCATCTTAACCACATGGTAAAGAAAATTATTTGTTTCATATTTTTTTATATAATTTTATATTAGGAGAGATGGGAAGCGTCGGTGGCATTGAGAACGTCGAATGGTAGTTTGGCTTTTCCCTCCACCGTCAAGGCCTGTTAGCACAAATTCTCGGAATATATATTGTAATTTCCTAAACGAATTCGGTTTTCCTAATTAAATAAATGTTTAGCTAAAAATATTATTTTATTTTATTTACATTTTAGGTATAACAGATGTAGACTTCCACATTAAAATATGATATAATAATTTTACCATTTTTAATTAGTGGATAACATTAAAAAAAAAGGGTCATGTTTTAGAGAGTAAAAAATTTATTTAGTGTTAAACGGGGTAAAATGGTAAACCAATAAGGTGTTGGTTATTAAATTAAAAAAACCATATTAAACAACATCCTAATATACTCACATATTGAAAGGGTCTAACTATAGAATTGATTTTATATATGTATACACGGTTAAAAAAATATTGCCTTTAAAAGTTTTTTAACATAAGAATCTTGAATGGTTGATTTTTGGTTATTCCTGGTCTAAAATAACTCATCTACACATATTTGTAATCATACATTCCTTAAAAAAATGGTTATTACACATAGATCCGACTTTTATCTTGTTTTTTTTGTGATTTTGTCGTTGTGAGTCTTGTGGTCTTTTAGACCCCTTAAATTTCAATGGGCCCCGGGGCTCGTTTGGCCCAGGCGCTTTGGCTCGTTAATGTGAGAAGCGGTCGAGTCACCTATCGTATTAAGCGGGGGACACTACTTGGGCGGGAGAACCTGGCAGTATGTGAAAGCCAGGGTGACTCCTCAAAGGCTAGTTTCGGGCGGCCCGTTTAGAGCTTTAAGTCCCCCAGCCGGCTATTCTTCCGTATATGACAAGTTTGTTATTGATAAACGAATAAAGACGAGAAATATGCAAAGGGTATTTATCCATAAATTTCCTAGCTTCCAAATCTCATATTTCTCAGAAGAATAACCCTTGATAAGGGAAAATCAGTCATGGATAAGGAAAAACATTTATCCCTAAAAATAGGAGATTTCTTTCGAGATGGGAGGGAGATTCAGCAACCATTGCCTATAAATCAGGAAGATTCCCCACGAGAGAGATGGATGCAATTCCAACTGTGCGAACTTCCTTCTTCTTCCTCTTTGTATTTTTGCTGACTTAATCATCAGAGAGGAGGCCGGCCCTGTAAATTCGAATCGCCCTTTTTATAGGTTCGTTGCATTGCCAGCTAATGCCAGAAGATCGGACAATCAAGGTCCACGACAGCGTGCGTAGAGTGAACAAAGTCTCATTCTGAGGCTATAAGAGCTTGGCTAAGCGATGAATCCTTTAGCCCTTCATCACACGGAACTCTGTCATCTCGAGTTGCAATGTCAACTAATTCGATGATCCAAGCGGCAGAAGATCAATTCCTCCATTGGCGTTAGGACTTGTGGAGAGGAAAGCGATGAGACAGTAAGGCGGATGGAAGGAGTTCTGAGTCATCTTTAGTGCCTACAGTGTGAGAATGACCAGTTGCGGGCCCAGGTAGAAAAAATACGTGATCTTGATGGTAGAGATGTGCAAGATAGCGGTCGAGCCTTGTAAATCAGTCCCTTGCCAAGCGAGAGAAAGGCCCATTATCGGTCACGGTCGATACTTGGCCGATGGCGAGTTGTCCTCGGGTAGTTCCCGCTTTGGACCCCCCTCGCAGTGAACACAAGAGGCGAGTTGCGTAAGAAGGACCTCGCATCGCCTTGCCTTAAACCAACGCCGTTCTCGTCGGCGAGGAGAAGCGGACAAGGGTAATCTGCCGGCCCGGACCGAGCCCGACGGCAGCGTTAGTTTTCTTGTAGGCGTAATCACGGAGTGATCGGTTATACATCCACTCGTGTGAGGGCGACATTTTACATCTTGCTAGTGGCAATTCAAGGACCCGACGACATGCTCTCCTCGCCCCTAGGGCAACACATTCTTGACTACAAGCCACCTCACGGGTTCGCCATGCCCACTTTTACCATGTTCTACGACTCTGCAAACCCTTATGATCACATGCTTCATTATAATCAAACAATGATACTTAACCTTGCAGGCAATGGGCATTTGTGTAAGGTTTTCTGAAACTAACTTATGGGGACCTGTGTTAACTTGGTTTCATAAGCTCCCGCGCTACTCAATAAACTCATTCAATGATCTATGGGCGACATTCATATCACAGTACCTTTGTTCGGTGTGACAAAAGAGGAACATCAGCTCCTTACAGGCTATTCTCAAGAAAGAAGCGGAATATATTCGAGACTTCATGAGGAGATTTAGGCAAGCCGTCCAGCAAGTAGAATCTTACAGCATGGATGCGGTCCTCGTCCTCTAGAACTTTAGGAGAAGCTTTAGGCCTTCCACGCCGTTTTTCTAGTTGCTATCTTTAGACCCACCAGAGACAATGGAAGAATTATCTGAATTGGTAGATAAGTACTTATCTTGGGAGAGGCGATATCAGATCTTAGTAGCCCTATTTGTTAGTGATAAGCCCCAGTCTCGGTGGTCGGGGCATAATCTGTGCGAAGAAGGCTGGTCGGAGTCTAAGGAGAGGCGAACAAGGGCCGCCGATCTGTGACCAGTCACCCCAGAAGACATCTCGTATGAAAAATGACATTACCCTTTATCGAAGTGATTTGCGGAGTTTAAATAGTGCGCATCAATCGAGACAAATCCTTCCGCAGAAGAAAGCGAGATCCTTGTGATCGCAGTATCATAGGGATCATGGGCACGAAACAGAGACATGTGCGAAGCCTAAAGTTCTTCGTGGGCTTGGTGGCCCGAGACTTCGCGAGGTATATCAAAGCGAGACGACGAGAGAGAGTCGAAGTCGGCTGATAAACGGGATTGTAGGCGGGCTACAACTCTATCGAGAACGGACAGTAATAAATTATATCTTGGGCGGCGGGTCGAAGACGATGTCGATCGAGCGCGCCAACGAGAAGATCTTAGGCGCCATAGTCAGCCGGGGTAAATGCTATCCACCACGGAAGGCGGGCATTGAAGAAACCGGGCCTGAGATAGCTCCATATCCTTCCCTCCTATCAACCCGAACAAGATTATTGTGCCCCACTATGATGCATTGGTACTCACCCTCTGTATTAGCGGTTTTGATGTACCGGTGTTGGTAGATCACGGCAGGCAATGCAAAGAGATGCCATAAATACTGCCTTCAACCAGATGAGGCTTTCAGATGTCAATTTAGCCGGGCAAATCCTCTCCGATTTTAATGGTGCGACTACCGTAACACTAGGAGATGCCGCCCCTCGTAAGTGGTCAGCCTAATCACTCGCCAGTTCTCAGATTCTGCTATTGGAGACTTGGCCATAATGCCATAATGGGTCGGGCTTGGCTGCACTCAATGAAAGCTGTTCCTTCAACCTACCACAAAATAGTAAATTATCTTATTGATGTTGGTCAGGTTGACCTTTTGGGCAGTCAGTTGGCCACAAGGCAATGTTATCAGCTATCTATGGGGGGAACAAAGAGGGAAGAAGAGCCGCAAAAGCCCTCTCCTCAAATATCAAACCCTCGCATAGCAATCACAGTTTGCCGCCTAGATCAGGGCAGAGGAGAAGGATCTACTGGCTGTGGACTTTTGGAAAGAAAGGTGGGCCAAGAAGTACTAATTTATGCCGCTCTTCGACCGATGATGAAAAGAACTGCCAGATCTCGCTGTTGAGCAACATAGATGTATTCACTTGGAACCACTCGGACATGGTTAGAATTAATCCAACAGTGGCCTCTCATAAACTAAACATCATCTCCACGGCCAGACCAGTGAGACAGAGAGTAAGGCGTTTTCACCCGGATCACCATCAAATAATCTAGACGGAGGTAGACAACTTGCTGAGAACAGGTTTCATCAGAGAAGTGAAGTACCTCGAATGGCTAGCAAACGTAGTGGTGGTTCCGAAGAAGGGCGACAAGTGACGAGTGTGTGTAGATTACACTGACCTCAACGAAGCGTGCCTAAAAGATAGCTTCCCCTTATCGCGTATATATCAAATTGTCGACTCCACAGCTGGGCACGGGATACTGTCATTTCTGGACGCCTTCTCTGGATATCATCAAATTCCCATGCACTAGCTTGACACGGAGAAAAAGGCCTTCATTACACCTCACGGGTTATATTGTTATAATGTGATGTGCTTTGGATTGAAGAATGTTGGGGCAACCCATTAAAGATTGGTAACTGAGATACTTCGACCGCTGTTGGGCAATACCATGGAAGCCTATATCGACGATATGCTTGTGAAATCTAGAGAACGCTTCGATCACATCCAGCATCTACAGGAGGCCTTTGAGCTATTACGAAGATACGACATGAAACTCAACCCCTTGAAATGTGCGTTTAGAGTCAATTCAAGCAAGTTTCTAGGCTTTATGGTGACCCAAAGAGGAATAGAGGCCAACCCCGTGCAACTCAAAGCCATAATGGACTCATAGGCTCCTACCTCCAAGAAAGGAATACAACAATTGATTAGCTGGCTAGCAGCCCTTGGGCAGTTCATATCCCATTTCACAGATCGACTAAAGCCATTTTTTATTATGCTAAAGGGAGCCAAAAGGGTCGGTTGGAGCGAGGAATGCGACCAAGCTGCTGAAATCAACCAAAGATCCGATCAACCGTCAATTTAATACTCAAGGGTGTGAGGATACACCCACCCTACCTAGTAGTGTTAGAAGTCTCAAGAAGTACCTTGTTCCAAAAGAATATGAAAATCAAAGAGACCAATATTCTTCATAAGAAAACTTGAAGAAGCTAGTAAACTCAAGACAATCTGCCTCAAATAAGCAAGACGGCCCTACTGGCAGCTAGAAGCTTCACTCTCACTGCAAGACCCTATCGTCGTGCTATCCAACCTCCCTTTGCGAAACACTATACACAAGCCTGACTTATCAGAAAGGATGGCCTTGTGGGTGATTGAGCTAAGTGAGTTCGGTATTCAGTATAAACCTCGCTTGGCATTGAGGGGCAAGTATTGATAGATTTTTTAGTAGAACTCTCCTAGCTAGATGT